>QLIY01000371.1:0-144443 GCA_003260075.1 Phallusia mammillata | reverse complement strand
TACAATACGCTCAAAAAAGCGTCGGTGAAATCTTCTATTTTCGAAACAAAAATATACAAAACACAGTTTCAGTTCAAAAGGAAAAATAATCATAAAAAGAAGAAAGAAGCTAAAACGTTTGCTATTAATCCCATTTTTACTTGTGATTGGGGCATCTGGAGCCTATACACGATTCAAGCGCAATGCCAGTTTAGTGTGCAGCATCCATCGTTTACAAATGTAACATTGATTATCACTGTTGAAATTCTAAGGCGGCCAAACGTTAGAGAGTGGTTCAAGACTTTATCTGAACCATATGTTGGTCCACTCACAAAGCAACAGACAAACTAGCATCTGTGTCGTATCATGCAGGGAAGTCATTGACACAACAATCTGTTCCTCACCTGAAATCTTTCATCTCGTTCAGGTTCAATGTCGTCGATCAACGTCATTGCCATCGTCATCACTCGCACTCCGGGTTCAAAGGTCAAACTCGAAAAATTTCGGATAGCGACATAATCGCCCATTGTTCCCCCAGTTGTGTTGTCAACCATGTTTATGACGTCATAGACACCGGACGAAGAGAACTGCTTGAAACCCAGCGCGTTGTCATGGTTAACATCGGTGGAAAGTTCGCTTTGTTGTCGATTCGTCGCCATAGCAACCACCATGGTTGATGTGATGACGTGCGGAATCACGTGATTGGCCGGAATCGTTTCCGCGATTTTCACGAACAATTGCGATTCATGATCGAACAAAAAACAAGCAGATGTGTTGTCACTAGAGGCGCACAAGAGCGTGGCTCGGTTTTCGTTTAGAAATTTTTCCTGCAGAAAATCTCGATGTTTCAACAACATAATGTCACGCATAAACGCATGAACGCATCCAAACCTGTATTTCGTGTTGCAGGAAGAAAGTTTGCGCTGGTGACGTAATTATTTCCAGTTTATTTATTCGCATGAGAGGAATCGTTTGTTGAGGACGAAATATCAAGTGACCTTGATTGTCATTGACGAAAATCTGCAACACACATATATGACGGAACTGGTTAATCGCAATCCGGTTAATCGGGACAAAACACAAATTGGATCCCGATTTACCGGTTTAATCTGGACAAGATTTGCATTAAACAAAACAACTCGAAAACAAACCATAAAAAAGTAGAAAAAATTTTACCACACAAAAATCTGAATGATTGCTTGTTGCCAATTAAAATACCTGCGTTCCACACAACAACTGGAAAAAAATCAACACACAGGTATCTGGATTATTGTTAGTTAAAAAACCTGCGCTAAATTACTTTGATTTGTATTTGCAACAAATTCAACTTTAACACTGGCAAAAAAATTTGATAAACAATATGTGTGACGTCACAATACCTGTAACACTTCGATGACGTCAGAAGTTAATGACGTCACTCGTTTGTTATCCTGAGAAGCGCACGAAACAATCAAAAAATGTTGTCCTCCCACGTCATAGTGAATGACATCATTAGCGTGGGAAACATCGAGCGATTGTCGTTGAACGAAAGTTCTAGAAACTTTGTCCCATTTATAAACAACTGACATCACAGGGGGATTTCCCTCAACCTCAGAGTCAAATCTGTAAAAGTTTTGGTAGAAAATTGGGCAGAGCTAGAGCTATTTACACCATACCTCACAGGAGACCCACACTTAGCTACAAAGTAAGTTTTTGAAAAATTTACATTGGAAATTAAGTTATTTTACTAATTTTGTTGAATTTTAAATGCTAATACCTTACCCAGACCCTAACCCCCCCCCCCGAATCTGCTCAACGGTATAGTGGGAATTCTTCAACATTCCGCTGTGTGGCAACAAATTTAGCTCTTCCAGCAGTCTTTATTATAATTTGGCAACGTTTCGATGTCCCATGCGAGACACCTTTATCAGGGTAATGACATAAGTTGAAAACACACAATTCCGCAGTGGGTCTATAAAACTGCAATATTAACCAAATCCTAAAATCTGAAATAAGTTAACTTGGGTTGGTTTACGGTTCTAATCCTCCTGATTTGAATTTTACAGCAGTCTTGATTATAATGCGCCAAATTAACCCCAGCAGAACACACAAAGTCGAGTTTATTATGGAAAGTTCGAACCGTCATTATCATGTCAACCACCTGATAAAAAACAAGTTTAAAACATAGACTCACGAAGTCAAACCCGAAAACTCCGTGAGCGTCGTCGTTCGATTCGATTATGACGTTCAACAAACTATTCTCGTCAATAACAGCTCGATGGTCACGTGAGTTGCCTAAAACAATCTGAAAAATAAAGGAAGCGAAAATGTTTATAATACGCTCAAAAAAGCGTCAGTGAAATCTTCTATTTTCGAAACAAAAATCTACAAAACACAGTTTCAGTTCAAAAGGAAAAAATAATCACAAAAAGAAGAAAGAAGCTAAAACGTTTGCTATTGATCTCCATTTTTACTTGTGATTGGGGCATCTAGAACCTATACACGATTCAAGCGCAATGTGAGTTGTGTGTGCAGCATCCATCGTTTACAAATGTAACATTGATTACCACTGTTGAAATTCTATGGCGACCAAACGTTACAGAGTGGTTCAAGACTTTATCTGCACTATTTGTTGGTCCACCCATAAAGCACCAGACAAACTAGCATCTGTGTCGTACCATGCAGGGAAGTCATTGACACAACAATCTGTTCCTCACCTGAAATCTTTCATCTTGTTCAGGTTCAATGTCGTCGATCAACGTAATTGCCATCGTCATCACTCGCACTCCGGGTTCAAAGGTCAAACTCGAAGAATTTCGGATCGCAACATAATCGCCCATTGTTCCTCCAGTTGTGTTGTCAACCATGTTTATGATGTCATAGACACCGGACGAAGAGAACTGCTTGAAACCCAGCGCGTTGTCATGGTTACCATCGGTGGAGCGTTCGGTTTGTTGTAGATTCGTCGCCATAGCGACCACCAGGGTTGATGTGACGACGTGCGGAATCACGTGATTGGCCGAAATTGTTTCCGCGATTGTTACGAACCCCCCCCCCCCCCCCCCCCCCCCCCCCCCCCCCCCCCCCCCCCCCCCCCTCATGATCAAACAAAAAACAAGCGGATGCGTTGTCACTAGAGGCGCACAAGAGCGTGGCTTGGTTTTCGTTCAGAAATTTTTCCTGCAGAAAAAAATATGTTTCAACAATATAATGTCACGCATGAACGCATCCACACCTGTATTTCGTGTTGCAGGGAGAAACTTTGTGCTGGTGACGTAATTATTTCCAATTTATTTATTCCCGTGAGAGGAATCGTTTGTTGCGGACGAAATATCAAGTGACCTTGATTGTCATTGACAAAAACCTGCAACACACATATGTACAGACGAAACCGTTTAATCAGGCCAAAACGCAGATTGGATCTAACCAAGATTCATATTAAACAAAATAACTGAACAACTTTAGCTATTTTTTAACACACAAATATCGTAATTATTTCTTGTTGACATACAAAAAAACAGCGCCAAAATACTTTGATTTGTATTTGCAACGAATTCAACTTTCACACTGACAAAAAAATTTTGATAAACAATATGTGTGACGTCACAATACCTGAAACACTTCGATGACGTCAGAAGCAAATGACGTCACTTGCTTGTTATCCTGAGAAGCGCACGAAACAATAAAAAAATGTTGTCCTCCCACGTCATAGTGGATGACATCATTAGCGTGGGAAACATCCAGCGATTGTCGTTGGACGAAAGTTCTAGAATCTTTGTCCCATTTATAAACAACTGACATCACCGGGGGATTTCCCTCAACCTCAGAGTCAAATCTGTAAAAGTTTTGGTGGAGAAAATTGGGTAGAGCTAGAGCTATTAACACCATACCTCACGGGAGACTTACATTAAAAATTAAGTTATTTCACTTATTTTGCTGAATTTTGAATGCTAATACCTTACCCCGACCCTAATAGCCCTAACCGTGAGCATTTTTGGAGATATAATGTTTTAAATGTGAAAAGTGCTCTTTGCGCCACCAGTCGAAAATTACGTAAATGCGGGCGTCCCGTGAGGTACGGTGTCAGTAGATTTTGCAAAAGTTTTTAGATTTTTGATTCACTTCGCACAAACCTGTTTGCAATCGCCAAATATTGGTTTCCTGACATTTCAAAAACGCTCGACTTTGTTGCGCCTCTCGTGGGCAAAGTTTGGATCTGCTCAAGTCTTTCCAGCTGTTCATTGAAGCGGAACAAAACCGAATCGATACTCGACACCTGAAATGTTGTTCAAATTAAAATTTTACTCAAAATTAAGTCCCGTTGATTTAAACAACAGTGAAGAGTTCTTATTTGCTACAAATATTAAAAATGGGGAAAAACCCATAAGCTGTTTTATGCATATCAGATTTTAACGCAGTTAATCTTATCGAAAGTACATTTCTACGCAAGATTTTTTCACAACAAAGTAACTTACATGATTGTTATCAAGGCTGTTTGTGACGAATATGTAAGTGACGTCATCACTGGTGAACGGTGTCACACTAGTGGCGCCCTTCGTGTCGATGCCCCCCCCCCCCCCCCCCCCCCCCCCCCCCCCCCCCCCCCCCCCCCCCCCCCCCCCCCCCCCCCCCCCCCAAGTTTGTAGAGGCGGGATTTTGTTTCGCGTCTGAAATATTGTCACAAAAAATTTGGTCAGCCAACTCAAGGAGACGTTTGGTATCGAATTTAACCTTCAAGGTCGTTTGCATCAAAACCAATTGCAAGAACTCTTAAACCTTTTCAGCTTATTTACTTTATTAGAAAACACACGAATTCCAACTAAGGTCGTTTGCATCAAAAACATTTGCGGGGGCTTTTAAACCACATGAGCGATCCGAATTATTTACTTTATTACAAAACACACGACATTCACCTTCCACTTTCCCCGGAGTTGCAAATAAAAATATAAAGTTGGTCTGAGATCGTGAAAGTTGTAGCATCTGATGCTCCGTCTGTTTCAATTGTCTGCAGAAAAATTTAAAAACAATAAACAAATCTCATATTTTCACTAAATATATAAGCTATTGCTGCCAGGCATAATATCCAGTTTATAGAGCTAGCAAATGTATTTTTAGCGACGTTTCGACGTCCTATACAGGTCGCCTTCATCAGGGTAAATAACAATGACTGCGACTGTTCTTTCATTCTTTTTTCTCCTTTGTTTATCGTGCACTGTACTACGCGCATTCAGTGTTATTTACCCTGATGAAGACAACCTGTATAGGACGTTGAAACGTCGGAATAAAAATACATTTGCCAGAAGAGCTCTATTAACTTAAGTGTCATTAAAAGTTGAAATAATCACCGGATCTTTATGCAACAATGAATTAAGATATTTTACTATGAGTTACCGACCTGTGTTGGGACGTACACGCCTCTCCAAACATACAGGGTTGAGTGGATGTCAGGTGTTAAAGACGTCACTGTTCCCCGACTTCCTACGGGCGATGTGATTGGTCGAACCAGGTTTGACGTCAGATATATCAAGTAGTTGTCACTGTTGTCATGGAAACTGTGAAACCGGAAGCCACCGCTTCCGTTAAAGGTTTGGAACGGGGACAATGCCCAGGTCAGGTTGTTGGACGAAGAAATGGGAACGGCTGAATCTGTTCCATAAAGAAAACAAAATAGAGGAAAACTGTAAATCATGTTAAAATGTTAAACTTTCACTGCATAAACTATTGCTGCCAGGCATAATATATAAACATATATTGCTCTTCCACCAGTTTTTATTATGTATAATTGACGTTTCAAAGTCCAATACGACTTTACATCTGTCCACAGGTGTATACATATTTCAACTTGATCGTCGCCAGCAGTTTAATTTAAAAAATGAAGTTTAAACTTTCCATACGACTTTCACTTTTTTTCCACTGGTAAATAGAGATTTTAAGTTGATCATTACCAGCAGTTCACTTCAGTGCAAATACAAACTTAATCTTTCAAACACTAATTTATTTCACCTTGCAAAGTCGAAACATCCACCGTCACTTTCCCAAGGTCACCTTGATGACGCACAACATCGAAGTGGATCACGTGGTTAGCGGTGCTTTCCCTCACACGAAAATCTCGGGAAGAATTTCTGATGAAAAAAAAACGTGTTTGGAACAAATGAACTCGACACAATAAAAAACAAGAAAAGCTTGCTGTTCATCACTTTAATAACCAATTTATCAAACGTTGAATTTAAACAATCTAGTCGCAATGTGGCGGCAAACGTGATTTATTTGGGTTTTGTTCCAGAAAAATTTTCTTCAAAATATATCAAAATTTAGGAACACTATACTATACACAGACTTAAACAGCAATTTAACTAACTGGGTGACTACCACATCCCCCCCCCCTCCAGAAAAATTTTCTTCAAAATATATCAAAATTTAGGAACACTATACACAGACTTAAACAGCAATTTAATTAAATGGGTGACTACCACAGAACTGGTGCATAAAGAATACATCCCAGTGCAGGCGTTTTACCATTCTGTTGAAATATTTACTTTAAAACATTAAAACTACTTGCGATCTCAGCCTTACAAACTGAAAGATGATTCATGCCGAGTTGAAACACAACAATATAATTGTGGGTTTTCTTCCTTTCATGTTTGTCAGGGGAATACCTGGAAGCAGACGGATAGACAGCAAACAATCCATAGGGGGCGTCGTTTTCACCGATACAAATATCAGTTGTTGTTCCTGTCGTGTTCAAAGTGGCGCCATGCTGGGGGTCAAACAAGGTCACACGGAAACATTCCTCAAGCTCCGGCAAATCGTCTGCTACTGCCGAAATCTCAAGAACCTGGAAAAATAATTCGGAATATTTGTGAAATGTGTAAGGCCTGCTTAAGTGGAACTAAATCAAAGCTTCCAGCAAACAAACAAAACGTGTTTAACCATCACAGTTTGTAGAGGCGGGATTTTGTTTCGCGTCTGAAATATTGTCACAAAAAATTTGGTCAGCCAACTCAAGGAGACGTTTGNCATTCATGAAACTGCTTTCAACAATTTACCAAATCTATTTATTTAAAAACAAATACACAACGACAAAAACATCTAAACACAAAAACCGCAACCAACGAAACAGTTTGGTCCGAAAAAAAAGATTAAAAAAACACCCCCCCCCCCTGCCGAAATCTCAAGAACCTGGAAAAATAATTCGGAATGTTTGTGAAATGTGTAAGGCCTGCTCATGTGGAACTAAATCTTCCAGCAAACAAAAAAAACGTGTTTAAAAATCACATACATTCATGAAACTGCTTTCAACAATTTACCAAATCTATTTATTTAAAACAAATACACAACGACAAAAACATCTAAACACAAAAACCGAAACCAACGAAACAATTTGGTCCGAAAAAAAAAGATTAAAAAAACGAATGCAGCATTTGAATGTATCGGAGTTGTAAAGATAAAAAAATTATATAAATGCAATACAAGCTTCATTTATTGCAGCTTTTTGTGGCAGATCAACCCTAACTTATCTATCCGTATTTTGTTGCAACACACCAGGCTTTTCTCAGACTTAATTCCCACCTCAAACCCGATTCCATCCTCAATCGTCACATAACCACTGCTCGGAACTAAATCGATGACATCATCACTGGTGACGTCACCTGATGACGTCACACGCTCAATTTTGAACTGGACGGAAATTTGACCGAACACGCCATCCAGTGGCAGGCGGGATACCACCAGTTCAACTTTGCTGTTGGAAATACTGCAGAAAAAAAACAAAACAAATAGACTGAGTTTTGCGTTAAGTTGTTTGATCCACAATGGAACAGAGCGTAAACGCCACTTAAATCTACGTCATGCAAAACACAAACTATGGTTTAATATTTCAATGTGCATCGCATGTAGACTACATTTTGCAGAAAAAAGCTCATAAACGCGACTTCAACTTTACAAAATGCAAAAAACAAACAAAGATTTTATATTTTCACACCCAGGCAGTGCATCACATTTAGGCTTCATATTTAAATATATATATATGAAAAATAAAACTAGACTACATTTTGCAATACAAAGCCTTCAAACCACCAATAACTTCAGTTGAATAAATTTGCAATGATGACTTATGGAACAATTCTAAATCTGCTCTGGTGGAACCGGTTCGGGATCCGCACTAAAAAGACTCACTTTGAAAGTTCCGGTTCAGTGATCGCGATATTAGCGGGATTATCGAAGGCCAACCTCCCATGTGCGTCATCACTCGAAACGATGGTAACCGCTGCCCTGGTAACGTTCCCCAGCTGCAAGCCGTGCGACGGGTTGCCAAGCAACACGTCAAATGTTTCAGCGCCCTCCGGTGTCGAATCGTCTATGATTTCTATGTCGTACACTGCGGTGTCTTGGTTGTCGCCGAACTCGATCGTCTAAAACAGAGGAACCTCACGAGTGAAATGTGCCCCCCCCCCCTATGTCGTACACTGCGGTGTCTTGGTTGTCGCCGAACTCGATCGTCTGAAACAGAGGAACCTCACGAGTGAAAAGTCGAATTGGACAAGACACAACAGCCGAATAACATGATTCCGAGATTTAAAGAAAAACTGGAGAAAAATATTGGATACTGAAAATACTACAATCAAATGTGGGTATGGATTATGGGAACTGTTGTATCTAGGGCAGGGGTGCCCAAACTTTTTTTTAATGGGAGCCAATTTTTATCAGGTGAAGACGCCCGCGGACCAAGCTTTTCCCAAGTTTTCAAATGAAGAATTTAATAAATAAAGAAGTTCCAGAAAAGCAAGTCGCCACAACCCAAAAACTTAACCTAACCCCCCCCCCCCCCCCCCCCCCCCCCCCCCCCCCCCCCCCCCCCCCCCCCCCATACGCAACACAATTTGAAAACAACAGCCAGAGGCCACTTGACATGCCGTCGGGAGCCGCATTTGGTCCGCCGGCCGCACTTTGGACAACCCTGACCTAGGGGGGAAAAGTAACAAACCCTTCTGTGCGACCCACCTCAGGTTCGCAGGTGAAATCCTCATCAATAACCGCATCCCTGTTTTGCGAGAAGACGAACACAGTGACTCTTCCGTAAGTCCCGCGATCCCGGACGATCCTGAGCCGTAACATCCCGATCCCTTCTTCCACATCAACACGGGAGGAATCGGCGTGAAATCCCACAATTCCCTTCGTTCCGTCGTTCGCGTTGATGACTACCTGTGCAAGGGAATTCCCCTCACCTAGAAACACCAGTAGGTGAATCCCCTGTATCGAAAAACGATCGAAACTTACTGATTGTCGGCGGAAGTATCGGTCTGACGTCATCACTGATGAGGTCAACACGAGTGAGGTTGACGTGGAAAATCTCATTCAACTCAGGAATGTCGTCATCAATTATTTGCATCACAATGGGCAGTGACGTAACTCCGTCATCGAAATCGACGAAACTTTGTTCGGCGTCGAAAGTAAAATCCTGCCCTGGGTCGGCTACTTCAATGTCGGGATTCAACGTAGACAGTGTACCTGTCAGTGACGCATTAAAGTTTTCATCACGGCAACGCAAAACTGTGTATGAAGTCACATTCAATTACCGGGTATGACGTCATAGTGCACTCGTATGACGTCACAGTCACTTACCGAGTATGACGTCATAATACACTCGTATCACGTCACAGACACTTACCGGGTATGACGTCATAATACACTCGTACTCTTCCGATTGATCCGAACCTCCTGGAGATGAAGATGTCGATGTCTCTTCCTTCTTCCTCAACATCCACCCTCTGTGATGTGGGCGTTATCTGGAAGACTCCATGAGGATCATCGCTATCCTGGATCGAGATCTCAGCTATTGATGCATCGGGATCAATTTCTGCTCCTCCTGATGCCGGGATGTCTAGGAAGATTCAAACAAGTGTCAGCTGTTGATGTGTAAGGGAGTTTAACACAGGTGATGTACAAGCGGATGAACACAGAGTTTCAGGCGGGATAAGTTGCACAGACGCGATATTGTAAAATATCTGTAAACTACCTCGCACTCTTTTTCCCCCGTTTCCCTGTCATCCCGTTACGCTGTTATCCTGTCCCCTCATTACCCTGTTTTCCCTTTTCTCTTCTTTGCGTTTCCCAGTTTTCTCGTTTCCCATTTTTTCCATTTCCTAGTTTTTCCGTTACCCGTTTTTTCCCAGTTTTCCTTTTCCCATTTTTTCGTATTTTCCCATTTCCCAGTTTTCTCGTTTTTCCTATTTTCCCGTTTCCCAGTTTTCTCGTTTTCCTGGACTTCTCGTCTCCCTGTTATCCCGTTACCCAGTTTCCCTAGTCTTCGCGTTTCCCTGTTATCCCGTTTCCTCGTTTTCCGCAACTCACCAACACTCTCAGCGTTCCTCAGGACAACCCGGTATTCCTCCTTCACTTCTGGAACGGAGTCAGGAGTGAGGTGAAGATCAATCGATCCCTCCTTAACTCCGGATGCGAGGAGGAGCGATCCATCAGTGAAGTTGAAACCATCCTCTGGCATGTGACCGCTGACGGAATCAACCGACCATGACACCTGACAACTGCCCAAAGCTGGCTCCGTGCGAAACAAGTGAAGTGTGACGGTCTCGCCTGCAACAAAATGAAAGTTGTGGATGAAACTGCACACGTGGCTGAAGTCAAAGCTAGTAAATCGCACCAATAATCACAGATCTATGCAGAATTCTCATCACAAATCAACTGCCTGACGATTGCCAGAACATTTTTATGTCACAAACTGCAGGCACTGTCACTTTACAATGCAAGCGGACAAAATCGTTTTTGAAAATTTAGGTAGATTAAAAAGATTTTCAAGACGCTTAACCAACAGACACACCCACCTTCTTGACCAATCAAAGACCTTGAATTTGATTGAAAACCGACAACACCTCCAACCTTGTCGTTTGCGAGAATCACGACCCGCGTTCGGTTGTCACTCGGACTCACAACAGCGCCACCTGATGGATTAGTGAGTAAGATTTCTATGTCTTCATCCGGTTCTGGGATGTCGTCATCCAACACAGTGAGGCTGATCACTGGAAAATTCAAGTGTAAAAATGTCAAGGAAATTATCAAAAGGACGTAAATATAAGCTACAGCTGCCAGGCATTATATCAATATAGAGCTCTTCTGATAAATTTATTTTTATTCCGACGTTTCGACGTCCTATGCAGATCGCCTTCATCAGGGTAAAAAATACTTTCCAGAAGAGCTCTATCAACTCAAAAGAAAAGGAGATTGCCAAGTTGGTTTGCTCCAAAAAAACTGGCTCTAACCTTTGCTGGTTTCCCCGTGAGCAAATTTCAATGTTGCGTCATCTCCTGTGAAATCACTGTTGCGTATCGCGCTGCCCCCGGCAACCAGCCACTCCACTGTGACGTCACCAACACTTCCACCTGTTACGTCACAATGTGTTGAAGTCAAACGCCACAGAACCGTATTTTCATATTTCGAACTCGCACCAAGGTTGGAAAACATGATCATTGAGACAACAAATCACAACATTTAATCAAAAACTTAACTGAAGCAGTTATTTTGATTAAATTACTCTTCCTGTCCGTGTATAGCAGCGGTTCCCAAATATGGGTCCGCCAAGCGAATTTAGAGGGGCCGCGAGAAGCAAAATATACTTCCACAATCAAGCGAGGGCTTGAGAAAATTGCGAAGGGATCGTTATGATAAAAAAGTTACAAAGTTTGAGAACCACTGGTGTATAGTGTTTCTAAACCACAACATTATCATGAAAACCTCATCTCATTTCACCTTTCCTCTCTACGACCATCTCAAGTGACAACATCGATCTCTCTTCAACTTCCAATGAACTTTTCTGATCCGGATTTGAACTTCTCAGCACGAAGACTCCATAAGGATGATCGTTCTCCCGGATGGTGACACGAGATGAGGTCGGATGCAGGAGCAGAGGAAGATTAATTTGATCCGATTCAACTTCCAATACTTCAACCGATAAAAGCTGGACCTATAGAAATTGCAAACCACCCCCCCCCCCCCGATTCAACTTCCAATACTTCAACCGATAAAAGCTGGACCTATAGAATCAGAATGCAAACCGAAATAAAGTCTCAAGTCTCCTACTGCTTACTTTCTGACATGTTTGCATATTACTTCGAAACACAGACATCTTACTACCTTATTCAAATAGAATTTAATTTATGATCAGAAAGAAATTAAAAATGCGCTTTAATGGATATCTTAGTACCTTTTTCAAATAGAATTAAAAAACTTTGTAGCCAATTCGTATTGTTTTAAATAATTTAACTAAATTTATTGCTCTAATAAGAACTTTTTAATAAAAGAAATTTAAATAAATTCCCTGATATTTGACAACAAACCGTGAAAGCTTCATCCAGTTCTGGTTCTTTGTCCCCCAGGATTGTGATTTCTATGTCGGCAAATTCCTGTCCAGCTTTTATTACCAACGATGCTCCAGTTATCGGGATAAAATCCATTCCAGATTTTGCTTGGGATTTGTACAAGTAACTTGCCTGGTGAAAAAAAAAAATAAAGTTGGGACTTCACCTCAAGATTTGCAAACGTTTAAATTTTCAAGATATGCCCCCCCCCCCCCAGATTTTGCTTGGGATTTGTACAAGTAACTTGCCTGGTGAAAAAAATAAAATAAAATTGGGATTTTACCTCAAGATTTGCGAACGTTTAAATTTTCAAGTTATGTCATTATCCTGATGAAGGCGTCTTGTACAGGACGTCGAAACGTCGATTATTTACAATAAAACTGTTGGAAGAGCAATATTTGGTTATACATCATGCCTGGCAGCAACAGCTTATATATTGTTTAAATTTACCTTTAGTTTTAAGAATGATGTATTTCACCCCCCCCCCCCCCCCCCCCCCCCCCCCCCCCCCCCCCCCCCTTTATTTCCAACCTTGATTGAATCTTTCTCGAAGAACGAATATCTCGAAGTGCTGCGCGTCGGTGCAGTCGCGATCCCGCTAACAGGGGTGATTGTGATGTCACTGAGCGAGTCACGTGTCGCCCATCGACATTCGTAGGAGGATGAGCTGAAGAGGAATCCTCCGCAGACCTTTTCACGGAGACAAGCCTCCGCGCACGTGACCTGCGGGTTCTCGGAAGATGTTATGTCCACTTGGTGGAGCTGGAGATTATCGTCTGTAATAAAGTTGACAAGAATTAATGGATAAGTAAAACCCACACGTAAATTTCACCCCGATTGGTCCACACATCTCACACTTGTGATAATACCACGACATAAACACGCGAAAATTCTTGGGTAAAAGTGAGGCAAGACGCTGCCAAAATTGTTGTGAAGATTTTTAACGTTTTTATCTTCGGCACAAAACTTGGCCTGCAATGTTGTACGGGTAAAGGGGGGTTTCCCTGTACCCAGGTACGTCCACATGGACACGAGATCGAAAATTTCCTAATAAACTTATGTGGGAAACTTGCCAGTTGTTACTGTGTGTATCTGTATGCAGCACGACTTCACGTGGTTTTTATAAGAACAAGCTAATTAAAAAACTGATTAGAGCATTTCTGCATCGGGTCACTTAAAGTGTTGAAACAAACTGACCGATATCTTGAGTGAGAATCGGTGGCAGAAAAATATCCAGCAGATTCTCGTCGTTCTTTAACATCTCCGATACAAGGTCAACTTCCGAAGTGCTGAAAACCACCCGGATGTCGCCGTATAATCCTCCACTGAAACAAGACGAAGTAGGGTGAAGCAGATAAACACACGGGAAAAAAATGGGGAAAAACCCGAAACATCGTATCGACTATAATTTGCATTTAACCTTTTACAAAATATACAAAACAGAAATGCTTCCGTGTTCAGTTGTTGGTTTTCATATTTCAAGATATTATACATAGGGTTACAACAGGAATCAACATTCAGTTGTTATATGTATCTATTTTGTAAATAAGTTAAAAAATGAAAAAGAACTGAGAAAATAATGGTTGAAATGTGAAAATAATTCCCCCCCCCCAACCACCCGGATGTCGCCGTATAATCCTCCACTGAAACAAGACGAAGTTTGGTAGTGAGTTTCTGCTATGCACGCATGTAAGGTGGTGGAGCAGATAAATACACGTGGAAAAATGCCGGGGGAAAAACCCGAAACATGATACCCACTGTAATTTGCATTTAACCTCTTACAAAATAAAAAAAAAACAGAAATGCTTCCGTGTTCAGTTGTTGGTTTTCATATTTCAAGATATTATACATAGGGCTATAACAGTAATCAACATTCAGTTGTTGTATGCTTCCATTTTGCAAAAAAGTTTAACAATGAATGCTAATAAAAAACTGAGAAAATAATGGTTGAAATGTCAAAATAATTCACTCAAATACAATGATTGCGTGATGGCCACGAGATCTTCACCAAATTTATGTAAAAAAAATATAAAATTAATATCTCCAGGCTACCTTCTTAATATCCTCAAGGTAGCGGTAGAGTCACCGTCCTGTTCTTCTGTGACGTAAGAAAGGTTTGACAATGCAACATCTCCGTAAGGACGGTCGTTCGCTTTCACAACGATTGAAGCTTCACCTCTGCTTCGTTCAATGCGACCCTGGTAACTTGCTTTGATTTCCATCAGTCGGACTTTCACAATTTCGTCAGCTTCAGGCAAATTGTCGCCGAGAATCTGCAAAAAAACTTCAACGTTGCAACATCCAGCAGTTAAACCGAGCAAACTGTCGTTGGCTCTTTATCGTGTAAAACACGACAGGAATTCCCCCCCCCCACTCAAACATAATGATTGAGTGATGGCCACAAAATCTTTACAACATTTATGTGAATAAGGTAAAAAAAAAATATTCTTCAGACTACCTTCTTAATATCCTCAAGGTAGCGGTAGAGTCACCGTCCTGTTCCTGTGTGACGTAAGAAAGGTTTGACAGAGCAACATCTCCGTAAGGACGGTCGTTAGCTTTCACAACGATTGAGGCTTCACCTCTGCTTCGTTCAATGCGACCCTGATAACTCGCTTTGATTTCCATCAGTCGAACTTTCACGATTTCGTCAGCTTCAGGCAAATTGTCGCCGAGAATCTGAAAAAAAATTCAACGTTGCAACATAGAAATGTTTGGACAGATTATCCAGGAGTTTAACCAAGCAATTGGCAGTTGGATCTTCATCGTGTAAATAAGAAACGACTTTTTAAGCGCATTGAATGTTTTGCAAACATGAACATTGGTACGTAGCCCTTTGGAAGAAAAATGGACTTAACTTATTATGTTTTCTCCAAATCTCGTATCAACCCCCCAAAAAGTTTGGCAAACTTGCGTTTTGTCTCGTCGCCTTTTTTCATTCACGTCGCTTCTTTAGTGTGTTTTTTTTTTGGTGCGCGACTTCAGAAGTCTGATACAGTTGCCGAAACGGGTGTTGTGAGCGTCACTATAATTCCTTTTAACCTTTTTTGTAAACTGTTAACTTTTATTCCGTTTGCATACCAAAAACGCTGATTCAAGTATAATGAAAACTTCGGCTAAGTACTTGTGTCCATGGTTTAAAATGTTTATGGTGTCCACCAAACACACAATTTCCACTTTATTACAAAAGTTTTTACACCCCCCCCCCCATGGTTTAAAATGTTTATGGTGTCCACCAAACACACAATTTCCACTTGATTATAAAGTTTTACAAATATCGTTATTTCACCTTGACCGTGAACTGTTGGCTCGTCTCATTGGATATAAAGTTAACAATCCCACTCCGGACATCGACATCCCCTCCGTCGTCGGCGGGATTCGAACCCAGAACTCCTGATGATGCAGCAGATTGTGCGGGTTCTACAAATACTTCCCACTCCGCAGCTACGACACTCCGTAACCCGTTCCTCCGGTTCACAGTGAAAATGACGGGCAGCTCCCCACCGACCTCTGGTGGCTCATCCACAACTGTCTCATCAACAGAAATCTCTGAAAGTCAAAATAATTTATGTTGTTGGGAAATTACAGTTTCTTTGATTAAACAAATGGTCCTCAACTCGTTTCAGGCCATAGATCACAAGCTTAATTACAAAATATCGTGGACCAGTCCATTGTTAAGTAAGAATAAAGCATTAATTATTTCGTAGACAATCGCATTGTTAAGTAAGAATCAAGTTAAACCGGCAATTTCAAGAAAGTGATATAAAATAACTGAACATTTAGTCTGAAATATATTGATTTTAAACGTCCTGTGGACCACCTAAAAATTCATTATAGACCACAAGTGGTTCATGGACCAGCGGTTCTGGATTAAACCCTTGTGCATAACTTCCAGTTTACAACAAACATGAACCAGACAAACTGTGGAAGAAATACCTAAAGCTCCGTACGGATCATCCGATTCGTCGATTGTGACGTGACAACTGACATCGACGCCCGTTCTAGCGCCTCCAGTGGCACTATCAGGTAGCAACTGAACCGTGAAATCCTCGGCGAGTTCGGGAGTGAAATCGTTGACAATACGAAGCGGGATCGGCTTAGAAGATTCGCCATCCAACAAAGTTACCTGGAAAAGTTTCCGTCATTTGCAAAGATTTCTGGCACTTGTATCTTTGTTCTGTTGCAACTTTACTTAAATCAAATCTATGTATGTGGAAATAATTCTGTTGTTGTAAAAAGCGTTGTGTGTGACGTAACAATAGCGAAACAGAATTTTTATTCAATTTGGGCAACCTTTCAACCGCGTCATTTGTTTTGGACAGGTTCGATGAGTCCAAATTAAAACAAGTTGAAAGAAATGCTGGTTCAACCATCAACATTAAATTATTTCACCAAACCCCAACGAGCAAGAAACAGCCTTAGTTTTTGAAACAGACAATCACCTCTGATGCGATGAGATTATAATCTTCCTGTGATCTTGCCAACCCGGGAACAACATTCAAACCCACTGTGACGTCACCAAACAAGCCCAGTTTCCGAACAACGCTAATAAATCCCATTGTGACGTCACTATCACTGACGTCTTCCTTGACTCGAATCGAGGTGGTGCTGATCTCTAGCACTCCGTGCGGCGAATCATTCTCGGCGATCACAACTTCCATCAAAGTTTCGTTGTCGGAACCGACACGTGGAGAGTTGGGGACTGTGGGGGAAAAAGCGGAATCGAAACCCGTTTTACGAAACCAGCGGAAAACACGGAACAAGCGTTTCATCAACCAGGTTGCATAACTAACAAATCTGTCGTTCAACTGGTGTTCAACTTGTATATTTGCTGACGTTTCGCCCACCAGAACGGTAGGTATAAGTTTTTGGAAAACAACAGTATTTTTTATAGCATGTAGCCAATAAATGATAAACTGAAAGCAGTTCACGCTATTTCGACCTATGAGGTCTCATCAGTGCAGCTGGTGACGAGAGAAAGTCCGTATTGACTACTGTAGCCATCCAACGGCACTCCAGTTTGTTGGGAGTAACAGGGTAAAAACCCATGCCTCACCTAGTCTGTGTGATGCCACAACTGGGCATACACCACAGCCGATCTCTCGTCACCCCCCCCCCCCCACCAGAACGGTAGGTATAAGTTTTTGGAAAACAACAGTATTTTTTAGAGCATGTAGCCAATAAATGATAAACTGAAAGCAGTTCACACTATTTCGACGTATGAGGTCTCATCAGTGCAGCTGGTGCCCCCCCCCCTAACAGGGTAAAAACCCATGCCTCACCTAGTCTGTGTGATGCCACAACAGGGCATAAACCACAGCCGATCTCTCGTCACCAGCTGCACTGATGAGACCTTATAGGTCGAAACAATGTGCACTGTCTGCAGCTAGTATTTTGTTTAGCATTACAAAATTTGAACGACAAGTTGAACCAGTGGAATAGTTGCTAGGCATTATACAGCTCGGCAACATGCAACGTGCACTAGTTGAGGCAATACCTGCAACTCCTGATGAAACCAGCTCAGCAGAAATTAGTTGAACAAAGAAAACTTCCTCTGTTTCAGGTGTGACGTCATCAATAAGAGGTATTATGACGTAAGAAGTGGTGACATTTTCGTGGATCAAAATACTGTCCGACGTGTTTTTAAAATCCAAATCGGCAACAGCAATTCTGATGAAAGAAATAGTATAAAGAAATAAAAGAAATGGAAAATCATCCTCCAACAAGCAAATGCAAAAATGTATTCCATATGCACAAGTACTTTGCCAGTCATGTTTTTGATAAAATGCAATTAGATTTTATTTTTTAGAGAGTATTTTAGACTTGGCAAATGATAAGTAAGCAGCAGACAGCACACAATGTTTCGACCTAGGAGGTCTTATTAGTGCAAATGTAAATACAGCAAACCTTGGTTAACACTAGATTCTAGAGTAGACCCATTTTAACCAAAAAATTGTCCGGATTAAGTGAAGATCCGGATTAACCGAATCCAGTTAAACCGAGGTTTACTGAAGATTTTAGATTTTTTAGACTTGGTAGAAAAAAATACCAAAAGGCAAAGTAGAAAAATTTACCAAACCGGTCAACTTACCCCACATTGGAAGCATTCACAGTTGCAGTGTCGATTGTTTTGTAATAAACTCTGATTGTTCCGGCTTTCCCGCCCAATCGCTTTACCGTGAGATTTGCGAAACCAGCTGATTCATTCGCTGACACGGATGTTGGGCTGAACACTAGATGTCCTCGCGGATCATCGTTTGCGCGAATCGTTATGGAAGCTTTCACATGAAAAGCTGAACCGAGCGAACCACGAGTGACCTGAGAAAAGGTTTGGTTGAATTTCATAAAAATAAAAAGTGGGTAAGGATTGTAACTCGGCAACGAGATTTGCATATTTCTTTCGCGGACAATTTCGTAACTGACAAGTTTTTATTCGACAAACAACAAATTTATATAAAAAAGCTGTTGCTGTCAGGAATAATGTATAGACAAGTATCTCTATTCCAGCAGTTTTTATTATTAATAACGTTTCGACGCCCCATACGAGCCGCCTTCACGCCACCCCCCCCCCCCCCCCCCCCCCCCCCCCCCCCCCCCCCCCTCCTACTGATGATTGCGTCTTGTATGGAAGTGTTCGGCAACCGCCGAGCCGCGAGGAGTTCGTTACTGTGCCTTATAATTCCAGGGTAAATGCGTTGAATCATTTTCCCATCCATTTAGGCGTTTTTATCGCTGAATATTAAAAATGTTTTGAAGTCCGGTCCGCGATAAAATTTCAATTCTAAAAACGGCCCGCAGTACAAAAAAGGTTGCCGACCCCTGTTGTATAGGACGTCGAAACGTCGAACAAAAACTGCTGGAAGAGCAACAAATTAATAATAAGTTTTAACAAAATATTCTCACCTCTGTAAGCTGAATCTCCTTGCGTTCGTTAAACTCAGGAACGTCATCAGCCAACACTTCTATTTCAATATATGCTGATTTTTGACCTTCACTGAACTCAATTTGACCTTCAAGCGGTGTGACGTCATCATCTTTATTATTGCTGACTCGCCATGACACAGCACTTTCGCCCAAGTCGCCTCCGCCTCTGACAACCTACAAATGAGAAAGAACTTGAGGAGTGAGTTTGAGCAAAACCAACAAAAAGTACCCATCAGGCCCCCCCCCCGCCCAAGTCGCCTCCGCCTCTGACAACCTACAAATGAGAAAGAACTTGGGGAGTGAGTTTGAGCAAAAACAACAAAAAGTACTCATCAAAAAATCGTGTATTTTTCAACGGCTACAAGTCATTATTAATTGTAGTGAAAGTGAATGGCAAATTGGTTTCATGACTAACTTCTATAGGGATGAGCCGAGCCGAGCCAGAACCCGGGTACTCGGTACTGAGCATCGCTGTTTTTGATGCTCGGTGCTCGCCCTAGTTAAGTTTCATACTTATGCCCTGCTAACATATGAAACTAGTGTTCGAATGGGTATCCAAGAACAAAAATGACTGTTTTTTATGGGTTAGCCCCCCCCCCTACCGAGCATCGCTGTTTTTGATGCTCGGTACTCACCCTAGTTAAGTTTCATACTTATGCCCTGCTAACAAATGAAACTAGTGTTCGAATGGGTATCCAGGAACAAAAATGTCTGTTTTTTTATGGGTTAGTATAGTGGAAAACGCATATCCTGGGGCCTCTACACCATCGAGCATTAACGTGAAGTGTTCGGTGTTCGACCAAACGGAACATTCGCAGATTCGGCCCATCCCTACTAACTTCGTTTTAACAACACCATGAATTTTACCTGCAGTTTTGCGAGTTTGGCTCCATCTAGTGGCTCGTCCACATAGAGATCTAACGAACTTGAGTTGAACTTGAACACTCCGAACGCGTCATCTGATGGTTCGATGACAACTTTCGCTCGGGAGGCGTTGTTAAGCGAGGCTTGGAATAAAATAAGATAAATAATAGTTTTCAATTTTCAGTCATTTTTTATGTTTTTGTTAAAAGTTTATTGTTTATTACGTCTTTGATGTCGTTGTCGCACAAACAGTTGTTAAGGCTTGGAATAAAATAAAGTTAAAAAATAGTTTTAATTTTTTTGTCATTTTAATTTTAATTTCACTTCTATATACAGGTTCATAATTTGATCTTTATGGCTGTAATGTGATTGTCGCAGAAACAGTTAACCAGTTATTTCCAACAACCAACCTCCACCACTAGGTGATGACAAAACAACGTAAAAATATTTTTCCAGCTCAGAAACGTCATCATCCAACAATTTGACGTCAACAAACGCATGACCTTGACCGTCTTCCAAGGTCAAAGTTCCAGCAGTCGACTGCAAGAAAATAAATATTATTCATTAAAAGCAATGTTTAAAAAAACTGCTTACAGAACTTATTCGAAATACGAAGCTGTCAATTTTAAAGGCAATATAATAAACTGATAACTTTCAGTTTCATACGTTTAAGGATGTTCTCTGAGCAAACTAGACTCAATTGATTCAGCCAATCAGGACAAACCTCGAAGTCACGTGGTTCTTGGTGTGAAATCGCTGAACCGTCACGAGTTCTCCACTCAACTGTCACGTGACCAAACCAACCCGCCGCTCGGACGACCATTAAAGTCACGTGATCGCTTTCCTCTGTGACGTGGACAATAGGAGGTTCTGATGATTCCCGAATGCTTCCATTGTCTTGCGAGGTTGGGGGTCGGCCGTCATAAAACTAACAAAAAAACACCTCAATGCACGTTTGTAAAATATCTTGTCATATTTGTACACAAGATACCTTAATATACAGACAAAGGACTTTCGCATATTTTTATCAATCTTTTACATGACTCAAGTGGTTATAAACGGGTGTAACTTATGTGGCACTTCGTATCACTGATGCATAAGTCCCCCCCCCCCCGTCATAAAACTAACAAAAAAATACCTCAATGCACGTTTGTAAAATATCTTGTCATATTTTTTATACACAAGATACCTTAATATACACACAAAGGACTTTCGCATATTTTTATCAATCTTTTACATGACTCAAGTGCATATAAACGGGTGTAACTGATGTGGCTCTTATTCATATCACTAATGATGACATGAGCATTTGCCGAAACGTTTGAACAATAAAGCATGTCATCCCCCCCCCCTTACGTCTATTTGGGCCGTTATTTTCATCATTAAACTTATGAATATATCCGTGTATAGTGTCCCAAAATGATTTAATTATTTAAAAGCAGTGAATTCATGATCTTTGTTGCAAAACTACATAAATGGGATATCGCACCTGCAGAACACCGTTCGGTTTGTCGTTTCTTCTAATTGTAACAAAAGTCGCTTCATGATCCGGATCGACCGACGCCCCGCTGTAAGGAGCACTGCTCTTCACGCCATCGTGTGGTAGAGCCTCAACAATAGTGATGTTGTGGATTTCGTCGATTTCAGGAATCTCATCGTTTCGAGTCCACAACTCAAAATACTAAACAAGAAACAAAAATGTCAAAAAATGCAATGATTTTACAAACACGTGGAGATATGTGGAATAAAACGTAGGCATTTTATTGAGCACACGTTTCGACAAAACGATTGTCATCATCAGTGAAAATGAATAATGCATAAGCGGAAATAAGCGCGTTTCCCCCCCCCCGATTTCAGGAATCTCATCGTTTCGAGTCCACAACTCAAAATACTAAACGAGAAACAAAAATGTCAAAAAATGCAATGATTTTACTAACACGTGGAGGTATGTGGAATAAAACGTGGGCATTTTATTGAGCACACGTTTAGACAAAACGATTGTCATCATTAGTGAAAATGAATAATGCATAAGCGGAAATAAGCGCGTTGAGCATCGCTGACAATTTTGTTTTTAGTAACACTACTCTTAAAGTCCGTGTCTTGTGTACATGCGTGAAGACATTTTTTCCCAACCATTATCTGTTTAACACTGGCAAACTTCGTTGACAAAAAACAATTGTTATCATCAGTGAAAAATGAATAATTCACAAGCGGGAAAAAGCGCGTTTATTACATTTCTGTTAAACACTGGAAAACTTTGTTGACGGCAGATAAGTTTGGTCTAAAACAAATAATTTGGTAACAGCAAGACCCCAACCTGTTCACGCTCCCCGGATAAAAATTCGACTTGTCCTTCAAAATCAGCGAAGTCGCCGTCGTCATGGTGATTTGTTCCTGCCCGCCAGTGCACTGTGACGTCACCATTGCTACCGAGTGACCTTGTGACGTAACAAATCACGCTTTCGCCCTCTGTCACGTGGTCGGGTTGACACGGTTGAGTGAATCCAAACAATCCATTTGAATTGTCGCTCTTCAAAACTGTCAAAATACTTAAATCAATAATAATGTATAGATGAAACTTTCGGCATCTGTGCTATTGTCTCATATTCAGTGGTGGGATTCGGCCGGTTCGCACCGGTTCTACAGAACCGTCTTACGAAATTTTATGAGATCAGCGAACCGGTTAGCATTACTGGTTGCTGCCAATGGACTTTTTCTAATAGAACCGGCTGAAAAATATGACTTTTGTGATAGAACCGGCCGACAAAAAAATTGAATCCCACCACTGGTCATATTGTTTGACAAGTTTTAATTAACACCAGTAATTTTGTTCAGAAAAAAGGAAAAATTCACTGACAAAAAAATCAGCTTAAAAATTTCGGGCAGAAATAGAGTTGTTGCCATGCCAACATGTGAACCCACCAGTAATTTCACTCGTCATGTTTTCCATGTTCACTTCAGCGCCTCCAGTGGCGTCAAGAAGCAACAAAACAAAACTTTCGTTGGTTTCAGTTTCAGAATCGTCAACCGAAAATATTGAGATGTTTGCGAGTTTTTCACCAGGACTAGAAGAAAATGTGGGGAAGAGATTAAATTGATATTATGCAAATCCAAAAATTTCTGTCCGAAATCATTTATACAACGGACAGATTTTCACACATACTAAAGTATCTCAATAGTAAATATAAACCAATGGTTCTCAAACTTTTTTATTGTCGGGGCCAAATGATATTTTTTTAAGTGTGCAGGGAGCCGCAAAAAAACGAAACCTTGAGAAAATCACGAAAGATTATTACCTTAGAAGCTAAAATAGCAACCTTTGGTGGTTTTCTGAGGTCTGGTGCGAGCTGCAAAATAAGCAGTTGGGAGCCGCATGCGGCCTCGTAAACCGAGTTTGAGAACCACTGATATAAAGTCATTTGAAGACCTTTTATGCTTGGCTTTTGTTCAAATAGTTTATAATATCACAGATTTTATGTATCAAATTTTTAATGCTGTTTTTAAGCATCACGTTCCCATGTTTGTTAATATTAAATTTAATATTTTTCATGTCTTCAAAAATATTTTTTTTCCGTTTTAGGGTAAAAAATACTTGACATATGTTCTACCTGTATTGGAGGTAACCAGAAATAGGTGTGACGTCATAATGAGCATTGACATAAAACAACTGTCGTATTTGAACTGGAGACAAAGGGGACAAATAAACCCGAACATCTTGCATTAATCCTTCGTATGTGATGTCATAATCTGATGATTGTTCTGTGCCAACTCGCACAATTGTATTTTCATTTGTTACGTCATAAAGTGGATCTGTATTGATGTCCCTTTGTAATAAAACATTTTTGTTTGTTATTTGCACTAAACAATTAACAAACACAGAAATCTTACAATCGCCCTCTCTGTTCTCCGTCAATGTACGAAACCACTTCGCTACCGGTGTACGTCACCACTAGATGGTGCCAGTGAGCGTCGACTATCATGACGTCACGATCGAGAAGAATTTTCAAAGTTTCAAGGTTTTCGTGCAAATCGTTGGGTCTGATGAAATAAAATCATTAATTGAAACTTAATAATAATCCTATTCGTAATGGTAACTTAAAGCTGGAATCACCCAGTCTGTTGCTTGGTGAATGAAGACTAAAAACGCCTTATAGCAATAGATGTTAGTTCAGAAACACTTAGTCGTTTACCCACAATAGAATTCTATTTCAATAAGATAGTGATGATGCTGTAATAGCGAAATATATATATATCTTGAAAACCAAAGGGTGAACGACTGACTGTTTTTTTCTGAACTTACATCTAAACCAAATAATATTAAGAATTTTATCAATTAAATATACGAAGTTGGCCACAAACCTATATTTGAACAGAACTGTTGTTTCGTCATCATTTATTTCCACACTGATTGAAAACAACAAAGTTTGATTTTGATGTTTCGACACCAGAGGCAGCAGAGTCACAGATTCTTCCCCACTCCCACCAGAACCGGTTTGATCCAGTTTCAACCAGATTGAAAAACTGAATCCACTTTGCTGAAAACTTGGTTGGTCGGAATTTCCAACAACAACAAACGAACCTAAATGTGATGCAAAAAAATCTTACAAGAAAATAAAAAAATGGACAAGAAAAAAATTACCGCAATATTTTGACAACCACTTAACATAACACAAATATATTTTAAAACCCAAAAAATCTTTACTGATTTTCTTAAATTTCCTGAAACATGGGAACGACTAAGAGAATTTGATATGAAAACCAAAACAATCGACAGTAAAACAATTATCGTAATATCGTAATACACCTTGAACACAAAAAATTTGAAACCAAACATTTTTTGCTGATTTTTACAAATTTCCCGGAAAGTGAAACCGACCTTTTTGAAACTTCATTGCAAAAGTGTCAGAATGTTCGCGTCCAGTTGTGACAACAGCTCCACCATGTGGTGTGGAAGACAGCAACAAATCCTTGCAGCGAAAAGCTGGAATCTCATTGGCCGGATAAATCTCCCACAAGGTCTGGAAAACAAATGAAAAGTTTGCAAACTTAGCCCTTAAAATCAAATCAAAATTACTTTCGTTTCACAACAAATCAAAAAGCTCATCTGGTTGAAAATAACAGGTGAAAAAATGAAAACACGGATCTCACCTTTACATTTCCGTCAGTTCCCATTCTCCGTTCAACTTCCACAATTGTGTGATTCCGCATTTCCTGAATTTCCTTCTCTTCCGTATTTTCCACAATTTCCGCTGCTTCCCTTTTTTCCACATCCTCAGCAATTTCCGCATGCGAAGTCCCAACAGAAATCCAGCCTTTGGGAAAGTCGTTAATTTCAACTTTGATTTTCACCAAAAGTTCGCTTGTGTTCGATGAAAGTCGAGGTTTTCCATCTGATGGGGAAATAAGTTGAAAGTCACAAAACACTTTCACAACATCCACGATAAAATAAGGTTTTCCGGGGAAAATGCTAACTTATGTTAAACGAATTTGCAGTTTACTTTAACACTATTTGCCACAAGGCAAGGTAAGCGCTGTCCATGAATTTATCTTAAACCATGCACAAAAATGTTTCATCAAACTCTTTCTTGAAACATTGAAACATCATACAAACACAAACAATGAACAAATCTTTGACACACTACATTCAAACAGGAATTATTTCATATTCAAATTAGGGCATCGGGTAATATTAGAAGTTTATGTAAATCTAAAGCTTTTGCATGTCAACCACTACATTTGCAAGGCGATGTAAGGATCATCCAATAAACAATTGTTCATTGATTTATCTCAAAAACAAACCCATGTTAAACATATTTGTAGTTGACTTTTACATTTCGTGCTGCATTGTGTTGTGAGTGACAACAATATGAAGGCAAGCGTTGTGCATGAATTTATCTCAAACTGTGCACAAAATATTTAATCTTACTTGAAACATTGAGCAGGACAAGAACAAAATCTTCTTCGTATTCAGGAATTGAATCAGATTTCGGGGTCAAAACGAGTTCCCCTGAACTTTGACCTTCCACAAACGAAACAATTCCCTCATTTTCAACAAATTCATCACTGGCTTGTTCCTGAAAAGATACAAAAGTCCTCTTTAGATCCAAGAATTTTTGGTTTCAAGTCGGATTGCAAAATCGTTTCCGAACCTGTGCAGCAAGTTGCATTATGACATCACTAGTACTGTCATTGTGACGAATAATTTTCCAATGAACATCAACGTCACCAAACTCGCCACGAGATCGCATAATCCTGTTGAAAAACAAAAAATATACTTTTCTTGATGAACAAAGACAGCGCAACATCACAGTAGGCCTACGCCAAGCCCATTAAAGGCGTGATACCAAATCGGCCGGTCACCAAGCATTCCCATATGGCAAGGCACCGGCTAGAAAATTCTAGCCTGCAGTGGGATTCAAACCCACAACAGGAGTGGTATGCCATTATTGGGCCTGCCGTACTGTGATTTACATATGAGTGTGCCATTATTGCTGGTCTGTATCTTAAGGGCTGATCACAGTATTGAATTTATTTTCATCACAACTGACATCACAACATTTAAGCTTTTTGCGACAACCCCAAAAATTCCAAAAACCTTACAAGATTAAAACTAGTCACTAACTCAATTATGTCGTCACTTACGTGATGGTTTGTGAGATTCCCTCTTTCATTGTTATGTCATAAGGCGCATCGAACTTAAACACTCCATTGGCATTGTCATTCTGAACAATTGTTGCACGAATTCGAGTGTTTCCGTATGTGACGTAATCACCACGAGTTCCGAACAACTGAGAGATTATTAAAGTTACCGAACTTTTACAAAAACTAACGAAGGGTTGAAATTATTAACAATAGCATCTACCAAATAATTAAAGTTCAATCACAATTAATTCTATACAAAACATACAAAATAAACACTTGTGCGTTTTTTCAGTTTAGGAAAGTCGCATAAATTTAGTCAGAAAATATTTCGGTTATGTGAAATGTAGCAGTTTATGCACGTAATGGCTTTTAAGAGCTCAGCTTGATTTCAATCAGATTTAACGAGACTTGACTTATAAACTTTACTACATTTGTGAATGTTTCCATTTACACCCAGCTTTGCTTTATATGATGCTAGATCAAATGTCAGGAAACTGGTGTGATATAACTGTCAGAAAGTTGGCAACACATATTAATACAATGTTATCATCACCTTCACATCAGCACCCCCCCCCCCCCCCCCCCCCCCCCCCCCCCCCCCCCCCCCCCCCCCCCCCCCCCCCCCCCCCCCCCCCCCCCCCCCCCCCCCCCCCCCCCCAAAAAAATCGCAATAACTTTTACCTCCTGGTATAAACAAACCAACTGGTGTTTAATTTTATTTTATTTTTTTAATTTGATTAAACATAACAAATCAACAACAATGTTTACCTCAACATAAAATACTTCATCATCTTCAGGATCCTCATCTTGAGTCACGTGGACACTGATCCTAACATCCAGCACTCCCGGTAAAAACTCAACCATATTGGTGACGTCATCAGTAGTGACGTCATCAAAGTCTTTCCCTGGAGTGGCTGGGATCACCGTTGAATCATTGTTGATGACGAATGTTCGGAATCTGATCGAGGTTTGATCCGACCCTGTCGCCTCCCGATGGATGGTCAGCATCAGATCTTCTCCCTCCCTCACATCAACGCCCCCCCCCCATCATTGTTGATGACGAATGTTCGGAATCTGATCGAGGTTTGATCCGATCCTGTCGCCTCCCGATGGATGGTCAGCATCAGATCTTCTCCTTCCCTTACATCAACATCCTCATCACCTTATCACAAACATCAGGTTAAGTTGTTTCTTGCCTCAACAGCTATGGCATTGCTTAAGGCAGTGGTTCCCAACCATGGGGGAATTCCCCACTAGGGGGTAATTTGCGTCACAATATTAGTCTCTCACTGGCTGTCTGTGCTATGTGTTGTTGCTGCACGATCTTTTAGCCAACCCAAATTTGTAGGGGGGAATTAGATTTGAATGTCGACTAAAAGGGTGCACAGGACAAAAAAGGTAGGGAACCACCGGCTTCGTGGAAGCAATTTCTGCTGTGTTGTATGAACAAATGACTAACATACAACTGTAGCCGAAACCATGGGATCGAACAGGAAAAAAACATTCACAACTGATTAAGAAACCGTTGCCAACCCCCCCCCCCCCTGCGTTGCTCAGTTGGTAGAGTGAGTCTCGGAAAGACTCCTGTCGTGGGTTCTAATCCCACCGCAGGCTACATTTTCTAGCCTATGCCTTGTCATATGGAAATGCTTGGGAGACCACTTGATTCGGTACACGCCTTTAATAGGCCTGGCGCAATGTGATTAATGTTTTTTTACAAATCACTTGAACACAACTGTAGCCGAAATCATGGGATCGGACAGGAAAAAAACATTCACAACTGATTAAGAAACCGTTGCCAATCGGTCCATGGGTGAAAACCAACCTTTGAAATAAATGGCTTTGTCGTTTGGCTTAATGATGAGTGAAGCATTTCGGATCAACCCTACATCGGCTCCCATCGTCGCGTTGTGGAGGAAAATTGTGAATTCTTCCATTGGCTCCGGAATATCGTCGGACAAAGACTGTAGAGTTATAATTCCCTGAAACACACACAGGTTGTTTATAATGTCAAGTAATCGGGATGTGCTAAAACTGTAAATGTTCTATTTGGTCGAACACTGAACATCTCACGTTAAGTGCATTGTGACGTCTTCAACATTTACAATTTCACGCCAGTTTTGTAGCTTCCCAAGGATCTTACGCTACCAGCGGTAAATTAAGCTGTACAAGCCCTTATAATATCGTTTTTCCTCTATCCAACGCAATTTTCAGAACAGTCATTTTATTCTTGGCAACCCTTTCGACACTATAGGCCCCCCCCCCCCCCCCCCCCCCCCGCTCGGTACCGAGTACTCGGGTTCTGGCTCGGCTCGGCTCATCCCTACCAAGCAACACCAAGAATCAAGTTCATCACATAATATTGTGTTGCGACATCCACTGGTCACCTACAGTTCAACAAACTTACCTCCGATTGGCCATCAGCAAACTCCAACGTTCCACTTGTCGGGGTGACGTCATCGGTTTCCCCTGGCAACAGCTTCCAATCGACAGTCACGTGACCATACGTGCCGCGGTTTCGTTTGACTGAGTATGACGCAACAAAGCTTGTCGAACCTTTACTTTCACCTTCAAAGAAAATCACCTTTCACCTTCAACCACGTCCCCCCCCCCGTCATCGGTTTCCCCTGGCAACAGCTTCCAATCGACAGTCACGTGACCGTACGTGCCGCGGTTCCGCTTGACTGAGTATGACGCAACAAAACTTGTCGAACCTTTGCTTTCACCTTCAAAAAAAATCATCTTTCACTTTTATCCGCCACACAATGCAAAGTTTGAAACCCACCAATGCTTTGCCGAGTCAGCATTTTCCCGCCTTCGTCAGCAAATTCAAACACTCCGTGAGGCTCGTCATTGCCTAATATCGTCACGTGTATCGATGTGCGCTCACCCAGAACACTGGCTGGATTCCCATATTCCCGCAGAACTACACAACGAATGTATCCAATATTTTCGTGACAAAAGTGTCGAATATTTTCGTGACAAATTTGTGAAATATTTTCGTGACAAATTTGAGAAAAATTTTCGTGACATTTTTGTCGAATATTCGAGATAAACTTGAACTCACCGATTGTGTAATTGAGGTCAAGTTCGGGAATTTCGTCGTCTTTTGGAATCAAAGAAATTGCTTCGAATCTTTTACCTGAATCAGAAACACTTTGCGTCATAAAGATAGGTTACATGTGTCAGCAAAATAAGCACGGGTTTTGAATAGAATAAGTTTATCCAACATTGTTTATCGGATACAAATAGTAATTAATATAATTAATATAAAGCATCAAAGCACAATAAATATAAAAGCTATGTAGCCAAAACATGATAGGCTAAGCTGCAGACAGTGCACACTGTTTCGACCTATAAGTACTCAACAGGGCAGCTGGTGATGAGAGCCCCCCCCCCTTCCCGCCTTCGTCAGCAAATTCAAACACTCCGTGAGGCTCGTCATTGGCTAATATGGTCACGTGGATGGATGTGCGCTCACCCAGAACGCTGGCTGGATTCCCATATTCCCGCAAAACTACACAACAAAAGTGTCGAAAAATTTCGTGACAAATTAGTTGGATGTTCGAGATGAACTTGAACTCACCGATTGTGTAATTGAGGTCAAGTTCGGGAATTTCGTCGTCTTTTGGAATCAAAGAAATTGCTTCGAATCTTTTACCTGAATCAGAAACACTTTGCGTCATAAAGATAGGTTACATGTGTCAGCAAAATAAGCACGGGTTTTGAATAGAATAAGTTTATCCAACATTGTTTATCGGATACAAATAGTAATTAATATAATTAATATAAAGCATCAAAGCACAATAAATATNCAAGGTAGTGGTGTATATAGAACTTTTCAAGTCCGTGCATAGTGTTCCCAAATAGTTATTAATATGATTAATATGAAGCATCAAAGCACAATAAATATAAAATCTATGTAGCCAAAACATGATAGGCTAAGCTGCAGACAGTGCACACTGTTTCGACCAAAAGTAATCAACAGGGCAGCTGGTGCCAAGATATTGTCCGTATCGGCTAATATAGCGATCTAACGGCACTCTTTGTCTGGAGTAACAAGCTGAAAAGCCATGCGTGTTCGATTGAATAATAACAATTTTATGAGACATTTCAGCACATCATAGCTCTATCCTCGTGAATATATGTTAACATCGACTGAGAAAAATGACAAAAATGACACCTATAAAACCCCAACATTGTTAACACCAAACCCACCTGGTCTGAAAACCAACTCGCGTGGAACTCCATAGAACTGAGAACCTCCATCCGGTATGACGTCACACAGAACATGTCGGTTTGCTAAATCCCCCCGCTCTCTTTGTATCGTCACAATCACACTTTGTGACTCGTTTTCCTATTAATAAAAAAGTGATGAATTTAAAAAATGTGGAGTAAAAACGTCATGACAGACTTGATACCAATGCATAAATTCAAAACTCGAATTAAAAAACAACGTTTTACCAATCATACTTACACATTTGCAAATACCAAAAGCCTACATTTAAAAAATTAAAACCAAAAAACTTTAACATTTTACGAATTTTGTTTCAAAACCCTTGCCCCCCCCCCTCTAAAACAAGCTAATGAATATAGCCTGTGTAGCTCAGTTGGTAGAGCGTGAGTCCCGGAAAACTTCTGTCGTGGGTTCGAATCCCACTGCAGGCTAGAATTTTCCAGCCTGTGCCTTAACATATGGGAATGCTTGGTGACCGGCTGATTCGGTGTAACGCCTTGAACAGACCTGGCGTACTATGATTTATCGATATGTGCGCCGTGATCGCTGGTCTGCATCGACGCTTCCGGGCTGATCCCAGTATGAATGTATACATCTTAGCCAATCTATAAAACTATTGTTTCACACAATTCCCCCCCCCCCATTTCGCAATTAGACTTAGATGGTTTAGTTTGTAGAAATGGGGAAATAATCAAAAACAAGCTAATGAATATAGCCTGTGTAGCTCAGTCGGTAAACGCGAGTCCCGGAAAAGCTCCTGTCGTGGGTTCGAATCCCACCGCAGGCTACGTTAATCTAGCCTGTGACTTGCCATATAGGAATGCTTGGGAGACCGGCTGATTCGGTACAGCGCCTTTAATAGGCTTGGCGTACAATGATTTATCGATATGTATGCCGTGATGCCTGGTCTCCATCGACGCTTTAGAGTTGATCCCAGTATGAATATATTAAACTTAGCCTCTCTAAAAATCTACTGTCTTCACACAAACCACCCTTTATTTTTAACATGACTTGTTTACACTTGTCTAATATTGTTTTGGTCAAGGTTTTCAGATTTTTTAGACTAAGAGTCATTGTGTAACAAACCTATCAAGTCTAACGGTGATAATTTCCTCCAATTCCGGCAAATCATCCGGTAGGATTGTGATTTCTATGGAAACCTCACTCTGACCAGGAGCCATAAATATGTTATCGGGGCCGGGAGTGAAATCGGATCCAACCTCCGCCTTCCGATCACCGATACTTCGGTACGACAATTCCACATTCGCTTCACCAGACAAACCTGGTAAGTTTGAAACACACAGTAATTTAACTGATGTGGCCCCTCATATCACAGATGATGGCATGAGCATTTGCCGAAACGTTTGAACAATGAAGCATGTCGTTTTTTACATCTATTTGGGTCGTTATATTCGTCTAGATCAGTGGTTCCCAACCAGGGCCCATGGCCCCCCAGGGGGGCCACAGGTGTAGGTTCACCTGAAACACCCACTAAAAGCCGTTTTCTTTTTAACTTTATACCCTTATTTAATCGACTATTTCACATACTATTTGTCTGTATTGCAGTTTTTCACGATAACGGATTTTTGTTTGTGCGATTCTACCTGTTTAAAGCCGAAATAGAACCGAATTCCAACACGAGATTGCCATTTACATTTTTAAGGGGGCCACAGGTCCTACAGGGTTACTTGAAGGGCGCCACAAGGCTCAAAAGTTACTTTTGGGGGCCACGGTCAACGAAAGGTTGGGAACCACTGGTCTAGATATTGCTTCCAAGTACAAACACTGATACTGAATGTTTCCCACTTATTCCAAAGTTGTCAAAACAAATTTCAAACAGATAAAACTTATAAAAATTCAAGTAAAAGTCTCCGTAGCTTCATAAACAATGATTTTCATAAACAATAAAATAAAGTTCACATAAAGATCATACCCTCTCTGTGCAGCTTAATGACGACTGTCAGTGGTCCAGCGCCATCCAGTGGTTCATCAACACGAATATCTTCAACATCTTTAAATCCGACTTCACCATTGGCAAGACTCCCCCCCCCCCAATGACGACTGTCAGTGGTCCAGCGCCATCCAGTGGTTCATCAACACGGATATCTTCAACATCTTTAAATCCGACTTCACCGTTGGCAAGGCTTCCCCCCCCCCCCCCCCCCCCCCCCCCCCCCCTTTGTTTCATTTTTATCCTCGGTGGGCGGGCAATGCCTGAATGTGTTAAGCTCATAACAAGTCCGCCATCGAGCTGCCTGTTTTTATCGCAAGTCTGTTGTATCATGTTTTATTGGATTTTTTCGACCTAAGCCGTTGGTGACTTCAATTTAGTTCAACCTATCAGGAAACCACTGGGTTGGAGCAATGCCGCTCAAGTTTCTTGCTCAGGGAAACACAAGCGACCGAGATGGGATTAGAACCCATGACCTTGTGATCACAAGGCGGTTGCGCTTGGCGGCTTAATGAATATAACCATGATTGTATTAGATTGTTGTTGTTGGGAAAATATGTTCTCACCAGTTTAACATTGTTCAGTTGAAACAGGAAATGGGAATCAAGTTCAAGAAATGCGTCTTCTTTAATTTCTATTTCAATTCTATGTGATTCTGTTGAATAAAAATAGTTTTTGTTAAGTTGAGTTTATTTCGCTTAGCTGAAACAAATCTGAGCAGCAACATGGCGCTAAAATATTCACCGAGCCAGAAATAACTGCACAAAGACGTTTTTAGATTTTATCACAAAATGTTTAAGTCACCAACATTCAGTGTCACAATTTGATATTATTTTTATTTAATTTCATTTTCAAAAAGTGAAAGTTACATGTCAACTTTTTCTAATTTTAATCCCTTTTATTGCCCTTTATAGACGCTGAAGATGCTCTTTTAGCGAAATACGTTTGTTCTTTATACTGATTTTAACCTGGAAATAAACATTTCCCAACTTGAGATATATAATGAAAGGTGGAAATCGTTTGGCAATAGAACAGGAAATGATTCCCAGAATCAATTTACAAGGATTTAAAAGTAACATGTGATATGAAATAAAAGAAAGTTTTACCTTGCCCCTGCTCAAAGACAAATCTCCCGTTGCTCTCATCCAGTATTCCCGGCATCCCCCCCCCCCTTGCAATGTGATGTTTTGTGTCGAGATTCTTGGGGTCTTTGGAGGAATGAGGGGCTTGCGATCGACCTGTGGGTACCCCCCCCCCATTCTGTTGAATAAAAATAGTTTTTGTTAAGTTGAGTTTATTTCGCTTGGTGAAACAAATCTGAGCAGCAACATGGCGCTAAAATATTCACCGGGCCAGAAATAACTGCACAAAGACGTTTTTAGAGTTCATCACAAACTGTTCAAGTCACCAATACATTCAGTGTCACAATTTGATATCATTTTTATATAATTTCAAATTTAAAGTGAAAGTTACACGTTATATGAAATAAATAAATTTTTTACCTTGCCCTTCCACGAAGACAAATCTCCCGTTGCTCTCATCCAGTATTCCCGGCATTGCTTCATTTTCTCCACGAGGTATGTAGGATGAGGAGTAGAAAACTTCAACTTCGCCGACTCTTCCCCCTTCACGTACGATTTCTATGGACAGTTTCCTGGAACATAAACATCATAAAAAACAATTGGTCAACATTGGTTTTAACCAGTGATTTTCAAACGTCGGCTCTCAGGGCCGCATGCGGCTCCCAACTACTTATTTTGCGGCTCTCACTAAACCTCAGAAAACCACCAAAGATTGCTATTTTAGCTTTCAAGGAAATAATCTTTAGTGATTTTCTAAGGTTTCGTTTTTATGCGGATCCTTACACACTTAACCCCCCCCCCTTGCCTCGTCAATTTCCACAACTCCATAGACATCATAAGTGTCGGCAATAAACACGATTGCTTCACTTGGCGAGTCAAGTTCAGCTCCTCCGCTTAGAGTGGATGGGAGTAAACTGACCCCCCCCCCTTGCCTCGTCAATTTCCACAACTCCATAGACATCATAAGTGTCGGCAAGAAACACGATCGCTTCGCTTGGTGAGTCAAGTTCAGCTCCTCCGCTTAGAGTGGATGGGAGTAAACTGGAAAGTTTCAAAGTGTTAATGCAGCTACAGCACAAAACAACATTTTTGTTTAAAAGGTGAAGTATTTCACGTAATAATCTATTATAAGTGTTTCCCACACAGAATGGTAACAGAAACGCACATTGTGTAAAAGACAACATTTGTAGTATTGAACAAGAACAGAATTTAACTACAATGATGAATATAATGGCCCAAATAGACTTAAAAAGCCCCCCCCCCACGAGGCAAGAAGTATGATTTCTGTGGACGAGAATCGAAATTCAAGGTACAGAAAAAGTTGTGTCCGATTGAAATACGGTTATTAGGTTGCCCCCCCCCCACGAGGCAAGAAGTATGATTTCTGTGGACGAGAATCGAAATTCAAGGTGCAGAAAAAGTTGTGTCAGATTGAAATACGATTTTTAGGTTACCCCCCCCCCATCATCAGTGGAGTTGCAAGTCAGTTTCCAATCAACAGAGATTCGTTGAAACATTCCACCGTGTCTGATCAGCGCAATGTCGTGGAACCTATTGCAATGAAGCCCCCCCCCCTTTATTGTTCAAACGTTTCAGCAAATGCTCATGCCATCATCAGTGATAGAATTTAACTAGTTAATGATAACATGGTTGCAACGTACCACAACTACTAATAAAACAAATAATGCAGTTTAGAAATGTTGCATAAAATTATGTTTTAAACAAAAATTAAAATACGAACTAAATCAAATAAGCAATTGTTGTCACCTGAACAAACAGGACAGAGCTTCTGTCTGTGTTTCATCTTGTTTTGCTTCAAATTCAATCGACGAAGTAGTTTGGTTCGCATCCAAATAAACAGTTCCAGCTACCGGTGTGATGTCATCGATGACATCATCAGTGGAGTTGCAAGTCAGTTTCCAATCAACAGAGATTCGTTGGAACATTCCACCGTGTCTGATCAGCGCAATGTCTTGGAACCTATTGCAATGAAATTTGTTCACTACTTGCCCAAAACTGCAAGGTGGGTAAAAACTAAAACAAGGTTCCGGGTTTTCAACCTATTTTACACAAAAAAAACTTATAAGTTCAGTTGAGTGAATTGAGTTTTAGTTTGCTTGGTGAATAACAACACAGCAAGTTAGCAACGCAAGTTGGCTGTATTAGTTTCATAAACATGAATGGCTAATGCTTGTTCACTCCTGACTAAAAAAACCAAAGGTATGCTTTCTACTGGCAACTTGCCTATTGTATAGTAATGGAAATTGACTGAAACATGATTTAGGAGGTGGCACATTGAAAAACTCAAAAGTTAGGCTGCACGGGCAATAGTTTTATAAACATGAATGACTTACGAATGCTTGTGCACTTCTTAGTATTTAACCCAAACCAAAAGTATGATGGCAACATGCCTTGAATTTTCATCTGCATCAAACACAAAAGCTTTTTTGTCTTCATTCGCATCAAATGTTGCTTGGCTGAAATCGATCGCGACGACTCCATTTGCTTTGTCATTCATTTCTATGACAACAGTACATGTCATTGGCTGAGCAACTATAGCGTTGCCATGGATTGTGTTGTCAAGGAGACGGACAGTGAAGTTTTCAGCCAACTCTGGGTCATCGTCGTCAACAAGAAAAATCTGTGTGAAAAAATAATTCAGGGAACTTGAAAAAAAATCCAAAGTTAAAGCGATACAAGTAAAATCAATTGGTGTTATGGATGATATTATTGTTAGTGACTTGAAGTGTTATTCAAAATTATTTTAGCGAACCAGAGGGAAGGCTTCCCTTTTTTAAAGATTTTAGGTACTATGTTTAATAATTTTTCATACATAGCATTTACTGTTGCTACAATTGACCCACATTTCAGATTTTTATGACATTAACTATTGACACTGTATTTTGTATCATTGAGCACAAAAACATTTTTTTTATATGATTCTTGTCTGATGAGATTCACAAATAGGTAGCAGCATTGGGTGTTATTATGATAAGATTCAGTGTCAAAAAGCTTGTAACAAGAAGTAAACACAAAAAATCCACATGTTAGTTGGAAATATGCAGAAAATATGTTGAACTTTCAATGAAGGACAAATACAGTTTTAATACAAAATAATTTTCTTAGAATTGACCATTTGGTATGACTAACAACATTGCGTCATGCAATTTACATACTTGTAGTGTTGATTCATGGCCTCCTTCCTCGAACCTAACAATCTTTGTTCCAGGAACAATATAGTCAACACCGGGTGTCGCTGTGTTCCCCACAACTTCATAATCAACAGAAACCTGGGTTTATAAATATTTAAGCAGGATTAGAAAGTGTTTTATTGAATTTCTTGTTTTAGACAGTCAGCTGGAAAAAATAATTGTCAACAATAAATGTAAAACATCAATACAAACAGAATCAGTTGTTTATTAACTAATGTATTGCATCACATTCCTGGAAACTTAAATACATCCGCGAAAGGTGTTCATGAGCCTGTGATCACCTCATGACAAATAAAACATGTTCATTTATTTTACATTTAATGTATCTGCAACTGTTTTTTTCTACTTCTTAAAACCCCCCCCCCCACATTCCTGGAAACTTAAATACATCCGCGAAAGGTGTTCATGAGCCTGAGATCACCTCATGACAAATAAAACATGTTCATTTATTTAAATAGCCAGACACCTGGATAAGTTGAAAAGCTTTAAACTGGTAACATTTAAAATAGAAACCCAGCAACAACAACCAAACTTACAACACTGTCATCAGGACCAACTCTCTGCTGCCCTCCTTCATCCATTCCACGAAAAACTTTGATTGAGACAAATCTTGAAGTTTCATCGACGTTGTACACCTTCTGTGAAAATCTGCAGAAATGTTTAAATTAAACATCAGGATTTTGTTACAGCATCAGATCAGCTGGTTGAAAATCTGTCGTTCCTACACTAAATAATTAATAGCTGAAGTAAAATTTCAACATAAATTCTTTTAAAACAGAATTTTTAGTGTTTATGTTTTGCACATTTTTCATAGGTTTGACAAATCACTGTGTTGTAAATCTGTGAAGTAAAATGTTCATAACATGAAAAAAATACCTTAACTCTGTCATTTAGGAAGGAAACAGTAAAATAAAAAAATGCCTAATGTTTTAATGCAATGTAAGTAGTAAAAAACACTGTCAAATGTCTTAAATGAAGTTCTATACCTTATTGGGCTGTCATTTCCTCCGACAACAATGTTCACCTCGCCCCCCCCCCAAACAGTAAAATAAAAAAATGCCTAATGTTTTAATGCAATGTAAGTAGAAAAAACACTGTCAAATGTCTTAAATGAAGTTCTATACCTTAGTGGGCTGTCATTTCCTCCGACAACAATGTTCACCTCATTTAAAGTTTTATTCACTTCCAACCCATTGTTGCCTTCCACTAATCTCAGAACAAATTCTTCTTCATTTTCTGGGACCTGTTTTACAATTTACATTTTTATTAAATGCAGATAAACATGAATAAAATCTTTATCCCAACCTTGTCATCTTTGACAAATATTATCAGATCTTTCTTGTTCTCTCCATCGTCAAAAATGACTTCTCCACCAGCAGGAAACAAATCGTCATCCACAGGCAACTTTGGGAAAAATATTAACATGGTAATTTCATTTCTCATTTGATACTCCATTGTATTTTAACTGCTGGAGTTAGTATGGAATCATCAAGGTTGGTTTTTCACTAAATTAAGGTTTATTATGTTACCACATTGTAAACAAACCATGTCCTAAGCCTTTGTGTGCTATATTTTAGACATGAAAAAAAGTAAAACATGTTAACCCAGACTTAAAATCCAGAACCACAAGCATTGACATTACAGGGCTGATTCCAGGGATGAATTTATGTCTTACCAAAACCACATAGTTGACAGGCATATTGGAAACTAGATAATTACCTCTGAACCCCCAGAGGTCAGTTGAGTTATTTCATAAGTCACTGAAACATCGTTGAAAGTTCCTCGTTGTCGTATCAGGGAAATTGTGATCGTGCGATTCTCTCCACTTTCTTCCTCTACATATATTGTTGAAGTCTGAACATTAAAGGTTGTCACATGTTATGTATTGCTTGTGTGTTTGTACAAATTCACTTCATTGCTCTGAAGAAGCCCTGTCATTCTGGTGGGCAAAATGTTTGCAAAACTTCAAGTGTTTTAAAAGCAAGGAATCTTTTGTCTATCATCACACCAGTTCAAAGACAAATTGGTTAAATGCTCATAAACAGTCAGTTTCAGAAAATGCTCACATTATAATGGTTCCCAGTAATCACATTTTAATTGTAAGTAATTGTGAAACTCATAAACTATTTTCTGATGATAGGGATTTGCATATTCCAGTAAATTGAAATATAAAAAGCTTGGTAAAATGGGTCACAAATACACATTCCCATACTTGTTTAATACATGGCTCAAAAATTTATTCAAAGATTTGTTTGAGGTTGATCACATTCTGCAAACTTTTACAAAAATAGTTCAACAAAAATCCAGTTCCACCTAGTTCAATACTTACGGAAGCAAAACCAACAATTCCATTAGGATCATCGTTGGCTGGAATTGTCACACGAGTTGTTGATGGCTCATCGACCGAAATTGAACTACTTGTCGATCGCAGAGTGAAACTGAAATAAAAAATGAACAATAAATCCTACAACTGTGTTTCAATTTTATTGGCTTGGGCAATAGATTTAACTGTTGTAGTCATACCAAACTGTGCAACTTCAAAAGATGTAATCTGTAAGTGTAGTAATGTGCGACTGGTGACGAAACGTTTTTAGTATAGGCTAGAGTAGCCACATTCAGACATGGGGCCATTCGTATTCGTCATTCGTATTCGAATGCATTCGAATACAGGTTTTGCCACCTTCGTGCTGTATTCGAATGATTTTGGATTTCGTTCGATAGTGCATGAATACAATTCGAATAGTTGAAGTTAACTTTTGAACCAACAATTCATGAATACAAAAACTTGAGTAAATTTATTCGAATACAATTAAAATTGTTGTAGGTTTTGGCCAACCTAAGAATTTGCAAATTCGAATACATGAGATTTTTTACGAATACAATTCGAATTGTTGTCGGCCTTTGGCAAGGTAACAATTCGTAAAATCGAATACATGACTACATTTTTACGAATACAATTCGAATTGTTGTCAGCCTTTGGCAACGTAAGATACGTAAAATCGAATACATGACTACATTTTTACGAATACAATTCGAATTGTTGTCAGCCTTTGGCAACGTAAGATACGTAAAATCGAATACATGACTACATTTTTACGAATACAATTCGAATTGTTGTCAGCCTTTGACAACGTAAGATACGTAAAATCGAATACATGACTACATTTTTACGAATACAATTCGAATTGTCGATTACCTCCAGACTAGAAGTAGTCGAGAATATTTTGCTACATATTTTTGCCAAATAGATTCGAATACAATTCAAATTGGCAGTGAATGTGACCTGATTTGACAAGTTTTTGTTTATGTTACGAAACAATGACATATAGAAGTTTAATTGTGACGTTACATAAATGGAATTGTGTAACAAAGCTTGCATTGGGTTGTTCTCAGCACATGACAGGTGCTATAGCGTGTTCATGAAGCAAACATTTCATGTAAATTTGGTGAAATTTTTATCACGGAGACTTAAATCAGTCAAGCTAATGTGGCAAAAAAGCTCGTTGGTTTACATTTTTACCAACAAATTTGCAATTCATAAACCCATGTTACTTTTTGATCGAATACCTTTTAAGTTTCGGGGCATTTTATTTCTTTTATTTTCCGCAACTACAAATATCCGAATCGGTGCATTCGAATTGTTTGCTTCTTACAACAACTGAACAATTTGTGAATACAAATAACTACAACTATTAATTCAAATACAATTCGGATTGCTTCATCTCAAAAAGTACGAAGTATTGATGAATACGAATACACGCTTGGGGTTTATTCGAATAGTATTCAAATTACACGTTGTTGTTTTTTGGTCAACTATTCATGAATACTAATACTTGACACGCTTTATTCGAATACAATTCGAATTGCTGCCACCTTAACATTACGAAACAATTCGTGAATACGAATACCTGACTCGCATTATTCGAATACAATTCGAATTGCCGAACTTTAAAAAGTGCGTAGAATTCATGAATACGAATACATGCCTTGGTTTATTCGAATAGTATTCGAATTACTTGTCGTTGTAGTTTGGTCAACAATTCATGAATACAAATACTTGACTCGTTTTATTCGAATACCATTCGAATTGCTGTCACTCAAAAATTACCAAAGTATTCATGAATTCGAATACAATCATGCCGGTATTCGTAAGTATCCGAATACAGGACGCGTGTATTCGACCCCATGTCTGGCCACATTACACATTACGCGTATTGTTGTAACGGCTGAGCGCTTCTATAAAAGTTTCAACTCACACAAAAGTTTCATCATTTTCCGGCAAATCATCGTTGAACACCGTCACATCAACAACTCGTGTGTCGGAGTGATTCAATGTTGTGGGGAAGAATAGAGGCCAAGCACTACTTGAAAAATCATCTGCTCCATCCACCTACAACATAACGGCGAAATATAACGCGACTCCATCAGAAAATTACAACAAACGATTTCGGCGAAAATTTTACGCGCCATTATTGTTGCCATTGACATCACAATTCAATTTTCAATAGAAATCATAAATGAATTATTATATTTTAGTGGGAAAACTGCTCACAGAACTCAGGGCAAATATCAAATTTATAGGGCTCTTCTGGCTATTATATTTTGGCACCAACGTTTTGTAATGCTCTATAAAGCTAATATTATGCCTGGCAGCAACAGCTTATGTATCAAGACAAAGATTATTGTTAATTGTTGTTGTGTTTATGTCAATATGCTATGTTACGTAAATGTTGCAAACTCAGAAATAAGTAGCCTTGGTTTCGCCCTTCAAATCTGACGAAACCCTTTGCGAAGAAAAATGAAAACAAATATACTCGAAAACTTTACCTCGATTATCACACTGAAAGGTTCGTCGGTTTCTCCAACCTTCTCAACGGCCAAGGTAACAAATCCATAATCTGATTCATTCAAATTTCCGTAGTCGCTTTGAACAAAATGGACAAACTGACCCCGAATAACCCCAAACAAAAGAAGTAACGTCACAAGGCGGCATTGTTGACGCATTTCTGTCCGAATTTTCTAACGTTAAAAGCTAATTAGTCATCAGAAAGCCGAAGGTTCCTTACTAAAGCTTAAAAATAACGTACAATGTAAAAAGTATTTCTCTGTTCGCACTGCATGTATAAATCTCAAGCCCACTTTTAAAGCGGGTTTTTAAACGAGCCTTGTGCAGTCAACAACTGCTCAGAAGTGAGTTTCAAACACATCACAAAAAAATAAGTTTGTTGCGATTCACCGAACAATGCTAGTTTAAAACTCGGTTCTATCACGAATTACTCAGCTGCCCTACAACATATTGCACAACATTGTTCAACCTTGCACTAAGCTTTACAATCTCTCAACCGTGTTCAAACTGTACAGAATTCCTATAAATCTTAAGGGCACTTTAAGTCAGACTAAACTTGTCAGATCTGAAACCGAAGCAACAAACGCTGGAAGGTTGGTCGCATCGGGGGGGGGGTTTGCACTAAGCTTTACAATCTCTCAACCGTGTTCAAACAGTACAGAATTCCTATAAATCTTAAGGGCACTTTAAGTCAGACTAAACCTGTCAGATCTGAAACCGAAGCAACAAACGCTGGAAGGTTGGTCGCATCTGAACGAACCTCGCACACTGAAGTCACCAGGTGCGGCAGAAACTCGTATGAACATCATCAAAAATTAATCGCATGAAGACCTAAGCAAGCAACTGCTGTTACTGCGTATTAAGTATGCCACTCTACTTCGCCTTTCATTGTCAGCTAGTCTGGGTTTTACTGCGCGAATGAATACTTGGGTATAATATCGCAAAAAAAAACTCAGCAAATAATTCCTCGCAATATAAAACCAACTTTTTCAGTTATGTCGAAACTTCGGCCCAGTTTAAAACTCCGACACCCAACAACCATTCACATTTCGGCGTGTTGCTAAGCAACGGAGGGGCGCACGAGCACCCTCTCATGTTGTTGAGGCTGTTAGAGTCATTATCGCACTTCTGTGACGTAAACAATAATGTCATTATGTGGCTTTATTCAACGTTCTGGAATCGTTGATATCTTTCCGTCTATATTTGGGCAATCGATTGTCGTTTCACAAACAAAACACAAAAACGAACAACATGAGATACAAGACAATAAAGTACGTTTCATATTCGACGCAATTAATTATTAAATGGCGACATAGTCTGGATTGAGCGAAGGAACGTTTTAACCGGAATGTTTTACAGTTGCGGTGTTTTACTTAAGAATTAAATTTTAAATTAAAAAAGTAAAACAAATTTGAAAAAATAGAATTAAAATTAAGTAAAACACAGTTTGTTGGTGTTTAACTTGGGAATTTAAAAACACAACCAGTCTTGCTATAGGGTGGCAAGTTGTGCCCCCAAAAACAAACATCTTACATTTACACAACAATAAGTTTTTACATCGTTCCCACGTTTTAATATCCAGGTTTTATAGTTTTAATATTTTGTCGAAGCATCAATTTATCGATATACATTACGCAACATAATTGTGGCTGTTCCCTCACGTTCAGTTTCATTTTAGTGACAAGGAGGCCCGGAAAAAAAATATTCATGGTTAGTTTCACAAAAACGTGTCGGGAACCCGTCTTGTGGTGACATCACATGTGAGGGGAATTGCTAGAAGGAAGTTTGAATCCGTTTCCCTATAATGCGTAACACGGCAGCAAGGAACCCGACCCACAATATAATGGTTGTGATGCAAGTGAGGGGGGGGGGCTAATCGTGCACTGCACTATGCGCGTTCAGTGTAATTTACCCTGCCGAAGGCGACCTGTATAGGACGTTGAAACGTCGGAATAAAATACATTTGCCAGAAGGGGGGGGGGGTTGTGGTGACATCACTTGTAAGGAGAATTGCTAGAATGAAGTTTGAATCCGTTTCCCTATAATGCGTAACAAGGCAGCAAGGAACCCGATCCACAATATAATGGTTGTGATGCAAGTGAAGAGTTGGACGGGCCACATGTAATCTCTCATCCACCAGCTTCCTACAATATCTGCGAGTAATGTGAGAAAATATAATAAGTAAAGTGTGACGACATAAACTGGAACAAACACTCCATAATGTAGTCATAAAGATCGTTGTGAAATGCTTGCGTTTAATTCTTTTTTCCTTTATTTATCGTGCACTGCACTATGCGCGTTCAGTGTAATTTACCCTGACGAAGGCAACCTGTATAGGACGTTGAAACGTCGGAATAAAATACATTTGCCAGAAGAGCTCTATACATTTGATGTTATGCCTGGCAGCAATAGCTTATGCATAAATTTATCGTTGTCTGTTTTAACATTTCAATGTATCTCACAGCGACAAATACCTTGTCAATGACAGCAAGGAAAAATACAAAAAATACACACATGTTCTTCCAATCGGCGAAGTGATTTTAATCTGAATTTAAAGTTTTCCCTTTTTTGGAGAAAGTACTCTTGAGAAATTTTACCTGCACACGTGGTTTTGTCCGATGTCAGATACATGTTTCGTGGACAACTACAAGTTGATTTTCCGCTCCTTTCAGAAAAACATGAATGGGAACAAGGATTGTTCTAAAAAGTGGTTCGCAAGTTACTGAGAAGCGAAAACTGTGTTTGAAAGAGTAAACAACTGATTACAGGTAGTCTAGTTTGTTATTGTTTCGTTTGAAACTTTACAAACGAAATGATTTTCCATTCTGGTTTTAGCATCCAGAGTGAAAACAACTTTTCGTGAAATTTACAGATATATATTTATGCAGCCACTGTATCAATTTTTTTACCACTGGGCAGTTGTTCTGGTCCCGAACAATCAAGGGATCCAAGGTGATAATTCTTCCAGTTTGTTTTTCTCCGTGAACCGACCTTCGCTTTCTGCCGGGGTCACAATGCTGAAAAATAAAATAAAAATGCTGAACCACAAAAGAAACATATACAGATCAAAAAATCAAATTAAATTGTCGAACAAACAACCCTGCACTGCAACAACAAACCCGTCCTTTTAAAACTATTAAATTGCAATTACAAATTAATGCATTTTTAATTTAACCAATCTTACTTGAATTAAAGTCAGACTGATGCTGTGACAAAAAATATACAATCGGGAGAAAAAGAGGCTTACAATTTTTTTCATGTAATATTGATGTTGATTTTATTCGTACTTATTGTTTCGGGGCTTTAAATTTTCATGTAATTTGTGACGGAAGAAAATGAAACTCGAACCTTTTCGCAGTTTGAATTTCCCTCAGACATACAGACTCTAACTGAACAGGCAACCCACAACGTATGTTGGGTCATGCTTGAATGACTCCATAGAAATGGTAGAAACGAGAAGGTCACGTGTTTTGATTCGTGACTCGCGTAAACCAGGTTTGCTCCGGCGCCGAGTTCCGGGTCGTCAACAGGACATCTTCAAGAACACAGAAAACAAGAGTTTCAAATTTATATCTTGTACTACTTGCCTGAACTGAATTTTACTGTCTTAATCCCGCTTCTGATAACACTTTGATAATAAGAAAAACCTTAAACCGTCTGTTAGGGTTGCTATTTGCGTTTTCCACTACCATATGGATTTTCTTAATTAGTGATGGGACGATACCAGGTTTTGAAGCGAGTACTGATACCGAGTACGAGTACCACATGTATATACCTTTCATACCTTCGATACCGAGTACCGAGTACTTTAAGTACAGTGTTGTACTTAGTTGTGTATCACTGGCTAATTTATCTGCCATGGCCGGGGGGGGGGCACTGGCCTGAACTGAATTTTTCTGTCTTAATCCCGCTTCTGATAACACTTTGATAGTAAGACAAACCTTAAACCGTCTGTTAGGGTTGCTATTTGCGTTTCCCACTACCATATGGATTTTCTTAATTAGTGATGGGGCGATACCAGGTTTTGAAGCGAGTACCGATACCGGGTACGAGTACCACATGTATATACCTTCGATACCGAGTACCGAGTAGTTAAGTACAGTGTTGTACTTAGTTGTGTATCACTGGCTAATTTATCTGACATGGTCGGGGTACAGGCGTCCACAGACACACATGCAGAAAAATGTAATCTCCATCGTGATAGCGAAAAAGATATACGTAAACTGGCGGATTTTTTTTCCAATTTTGTGCTGTCCGAAGCAAATGTTGGCATAAAGTTGCCCGTATTCTTATGGAGTAAACCGGCCTTTGGTACTCGCACGTTGGTATCGAAAAGTGAGACAAAATATTTCGATACCGAGTACGAGTATCGATACCACTGAAAATCGTTCGATACCGAGTACCGAGTACCGGGTACTCGTCCCATCACTATTCTTAATACGACATTTAAATTGCGCGAATACTTCCCAGTGCAATGAAACAATGACTTTTGTTTGGATCATGGACATTTAAAACTTAGTACAAAAGTTTTACTGACAAACTTGGTATTGCCATTAAAAAACTTCGCACAAACTTTGTTAGTGTTTATGCAGAAAAGTTTTGCTATTTAAAATGAATAATAAATAGCAAAAACACAAGTTCGAAACATACGTCAAAAAACTCAACCGTTTTACCCGTCCTCAAGTATGTAATAAAAATCCGAAGAATCCATTCCTACGTAATATTTTTCGGGTGAAATCCAACAACTCACACCCTGCAATGAAAATAACAACGATCACAAAATATGTGTGGCTTGTCACTGAACTTAACTTAATACAGGGGGGGGGGTAACAGTGTTCATTTAAAAATAAATACATGAATCACATCGTCTTTTCTTTCAATAAAACATCAATTCATTGCTTGTTATAACGTGATAATGGGGGGGGGGGGATCAATGATTTTGCAAGCGTGTCACGCCCGAATGGAACGGGGAAAAACGTTATTCGTTCTCTGCAAATTATTTATTTCGTTTCGATCTGACTGAATAAATTTACTGCGGCATTTTTCGGTATTTCGTTCTTGACAAAAAGGTAACTCTTCGTGGTATAAAAACCTGCAACCGAACAAGGAAAGTTGCAAAACACAGCATTTATTGTCAGATGCTTGTTACGTCACACATAACAGTGTTCATTTAAAAATAAATACATGAATCACATGGTCATTTCTTTCAATAAAACATCAATTCATTGCTTGTTATAACGTGATAATGGGGGGGGGGGTGAGCCGAAATAGCGGAATAAAAATAGCGGTAATTTCGTTATGATTCAGTATTTTGAATATTTTTTGTTTGTTTTTTGATAATTCATCGCAGTAATTTAGTTCAAATTTAATCATTTCTGCTTAATTTTCGTAAGAAACATTGTTTTTGCCAGATCACTAATTAGGAATAAATTTAATAGAAACTACCAGAAAGGAAGCTAGCAACTATTTTTGCAGGGAGATTAAATTTTAAATAAAAATAATACAACCTATAACTTTCAACACAATTCCATCAGGGGGGGGGGGGTTTAAGCCTGTATTTTTTTTAAACATAGCTTCTTACTTGCAATAACAACAAATTGTTGTTGTGCAGATTCAGTGTTACACCAATATACACCCTTTCACCAATTGTGATGTCATAGGTGGTTTGTTTTGTCATAAACATTTCACTTTCATAACGACTGATGGAGTAGGAAAGACTACCTGAAGTTTTTCCGGCAAAATATTTGACACTAAAACACAGAAACAATGGGGGGGGGGTTTCTTACTTGCAATAACAACAAATTGTTGTTGTGCAGATTCAGTGTCACACCAATATACACCCTTTCACCGATTGTGATGTCATAGGTGGTTTGTTTCATCATAAACATTTCACTTTCATAACGACTGATGGAGTAGGAAAGATGGCCTGAAGTTTTTCCGGCAAAATATTTGACACTAAAACACAGAAACAATAAATTATTTGACACCGTTTGTAACCTTGGTCTGCCACTAATTGGTAGATTCAATCAGTAAAATTTAATTTTTGTGTATTTAATGTAGTTTAATTATCTGAAATATTACAATTGATTTGGAATTGAGAGAAAACTTTAACTAAACTTTCCAACACTGCAACATATGTTGTGCTGGAACATTATTTAATCTACTTATTAAAAGTTTACTCTACATTGTATCTGTGATATTTGGTCGATGGAAGGTGCAATCAAACCGAAGAATTTTCTTGTTGCATTTCTCAACCTTTGCATCCGGTTTAAACTTTGGAGCAACGATGTAATCGACCACAACATACATCGGACTGATCTCCTACAACAGAAAAGTTTAAAATTAAATTCCTTAACCACAAAAACATTTAAGTTGCAAAATATGTGATGTTTTAAAAGTCAGAGTTTTGTTAAAATTAAAAAATTGCAAGTTGGCTTTCTGTTTCCAGGGATTTTAAAAATCTTTTTACAGATTCTATTTAAATAAGGAACTAAAGATGCCAGTTGGGTAAAATATTTATATTCCATGTAAATTCATTGACTGATTTTGTATTGAGAAAATATTTTCCTTTCTTAGTTACAGGGGGATGTAAAAGTCTAACCTAAAGATAAGGAAAATCATAGCTATACATGCAAAACCAGTGCAAAGCAACTTCAAGGAATAAAACTAACACATACTAAAAAATGTAAAACTCCAACCCTACACTTGTCATCCACATTCAGGTTTCCAGACTAACCTCTTGGGAGGCAGAACATTGGGCAAATTCCAAAGAGAAATCAAAGTTATACACATTTTCCTGCTCATCAAAGTCAGCTTGACACCCATCGATAGCTGAACCTTCAGAATCAAGCAAAACTAATCCATCTATGTCACCAAAGTTTAGTCTCTTTATGTAGTCTCCATGAAGGCTGAAAAACAAATGAAATTTTTGTCACAACTCCATAAAGTTTTATTTGCAGTTATTTTGATTTCTCAAACTTATTGTATTTGGACTTATTATCAACTTCAAACTTTTTTTTGAACAATAATTTGGCACTATATACATGCAATTTATTTTGCAAACAAAATAAATATTTTAAAGAAATAATTTCAAGCACTGTTGTTGCAATTATTTGATGACTATTTCAATCAGCCTTACCTGGCAGTTACTTGGTCCAAACTACAATTCAACACAAGTTCATTAGAGAGAAAATCAACTCCGTTGGGTGTTAACTCTGTTACATAAGAGCACATGTAAATAAAAAAACAAGCGGTCAACATTAGAATTAAATCCCACTGCTAAATAACCACACAGGCTTTTTTTAATTTGCAAAATTTCAAAAATGTAATAGTGATTTTACTCAAAAATTTAATTGTCAGTGATCAAGCATAAAATGGTGTCAACTGTTTTATAAAATGCCTCACTTCACTAATGATTATAGTTTTGTAAAACATCTTCTATAACAATTTTATTGTTAGCTAGCTACTTTTTATAGTGGGTGTCTCATGTATCTATGTTAGAGTCATAACAAAATTTACACTTCAACAAAATAATTGCCAATAATTGTTTGTCAAATTCAACCCAGATTTCAAATCTCACCAATGGAACAATCATCTCCAGTGTAACCTGGAGTACACAAGCATGAAAAACCAAATATTTCATCAATACACAATCCTTGGTTCAAACAGGAATCCTCTGAACAGTCGTTGACATCTAAAACACAACCACAGATGNGAACAGTCGTTGACATCTAAAACACAACCACAGATGAAATCAAGACAAACAATAAAAACATAAACATTTTAATTTTCATGTAAAAGAAGCATAAAAAATAGCTTTGGTTTCATAAAAAGAGGAAACTTTACTGCCAAAGTACTGGTGTACTTCAACAATCTCTGTTGTCATCATCAGTGCAGATATTTCCATCAATATAATGGTATTTCCATTATACAAGCACAAAACCTCATTTCTTAAATTTTTAAACAATATTTGTCACTTTATCTCAGGGGTGGGCAAACTTTTCAGTGCAAGGGCCGCATTCAAAAGTTTNAGTAGGAAAGATGGCCTGAAGTTTTTCCGGCAAAATATTTGACACTAAAACACAGAAACAATAAATTATTTGACACCGTTTGTAACCTTGGTCTGCCACTAATTGGTAGATTCAATCAGTAAAATTTAATTTTTGTGTATTTAATGTAGTTTAATTATCTGAAATATTACAATTGATTTGGAATTGAGAGAAAACTTTAACTAAACTTTCCAACACTACAACATATGTTGTGCTGGAACATTATTTAATCTACTTATTAAAAGTTTACTCTACATTGTATCTGTGATATTTGGTCGATGGAAGGTGCAATCAAACCGAAGAATTTTCTTGTTGCATTTCTCAACCTTTGCATCCGATTTAAACCGTGGAGCAACGATGTAATCGACCACAACATACATCGGACTGATCTCCTACAACAGAAAAGTTTAAAACTAAAATTCCTCAACCACAAAGTTGCAGAATGTCTGATGTTGTAAAAGTTAGCGCTTTGTTGGTAAAACAATATTGTGAGTTGGCAAGATTATTGAAATTCAGCTTTACTGAATCACAGATTCTATTTGAATAAACTACACATGCCAGTTAGGCAAAATATGTATACATATATTTCACGAAATTCGTCAACTGATTTCTTTACTGGGAAAATATTTGTTTTTTTTAGTTAAAGGGGGATGTAAAGTCTAATCTAAAAATAAAAAAGAATCAGAGCTCTCGGTACAAAGTCAGTGCACTGCAGAGCAACCTCAAGAAAAGAAAATAAACATGTGATAAAATTGTAAAATTTCAACCCTTCACCTGTAATCAACATTTAGGCCATTCACACTAACCTCTTGGGAGGCTGAACATTGGGCAAATTCCAAAGAAAAATCAAAATTATAAATATTTTGCTGCCCATCAAAATCAGCTTGACACCCGTCGATAGCTGAACCTTCAGAATCAAGCAAAACTAATCCATCTATGTCGCCAAAGTTTTGTCTCTTAATGTAGTCTCCATGAAGGCTTAAAAACAAATAAGGTTTTGTCACAACTCCATGTTTTGTACTAAAAAGTCTAACTTGCAGTTATTTTGTTTTTATCAAACTTATTATATTAGGAAACTTAAAACTTTTATTTAAAAAGATTTGGCATTATCAAAATGCATTTTTTTACGATATGAATAACAAAATAAAACTTGTTTGTTGTGAATCATGCATTAATAAGTATTTTAACAATGTGAAAATCTTGTTACAAATATTTGATGAAAACTATTTCGATCAGCCTAACCTGGCAGTTACTTGGTCCAAACTACAATTCAGCACAAGTTCATCTGAGAGAAAATCCACTCCGTTGGGTGTTAACTCTGTTACATAAAGCATATGTTAATAAAAAAAACAAGCGGTTAACATTAAAATTAAATCCCACTGCTAAATAACCACACAGGCTTTTTTTTAATTTGTAAAATTTCAAAAATGTAATAGTGATTTGACGCAAAAATCAAATTGCCAATGACCAAGCACAAAATGGTTTCAACTGGTTTGCTTGACATGCCTCACTTCACTAATGATAATAGTGTTGTTGAAACGTCTTCAATCAGAATTTTATTGTTAGCCAGTTACTTTTATAGTGGGTGTCTCATGTTATCTATGTTGGAGTCATAACAAAATTTACACTTCAACAAAATAATTGCCAATAATTGTTTGCCATGTTCCAAATCTCACCAATGGAACAATCATCTCCAGTGTAACCTGGGGTACATAAGCATGAAAAACCAAATATCTCATCAATACACAATCCTTGGTTTAAACAGGAATCATCTGAACAGTCGTTGATATCTAAAACACAACCACAGATGAAATCAAGACAAACAACAAAAACATAAACATTTAAATTTTCACAACATAAAAGAAAGCCTTCAAAATAGTTTTGTTTTCATAAAAAGAGGAAACATCAATATAATAGTATTTCCATTATACATGTTACTTGTGGGCCATTGCACAAAATCTCTTTTTAAAATTTTTTAACAGTATTTGTTTCCCGATTTTGTGGCACTAGTGCAGACTGCAGTGTTTCTGTACTGTTATGTACCATTTTCATGCCCGGTTTTAAAAATAATACAACACAATTCAATACAATTTTATCTCATAAGATTTTACCCAAACCTCAATACCTATTGGTCTTTCACAGACATATCCACTTTGCTCGATGCAGCTAGTAACGTTCCATTCCGTGCAGAATCCGTGCGCGACAACACAGCGTCCATCCTCGCTCGGTTGTTGAATATTCCACCTGGTGTCGCCACTCAAGTCACTAAAATCTGACCACTTGAACTGGGCGGAGTCAATTGGTCCGAAGTTTTCAAGTCCAATCCACAGATGAGGAAATTCTTTGTGAAAAGTTGGATTTAAAACATTTTTATCATGAATCAAACCAGGAATATACTATTCTCAGCGAAGATCGGACATATTTAAACCCAAAATGCAGCATTGAATTAAATAGTAAAACAGTGTGCCAGCTCAGCATTTTGTTAATTAACATACACAGGGATATGAAAAAAAGCCAACCAAAAGACAGAAATTGGTAAACAAAGATTAATAACTTTAGAGTTCTACGTTCTCCTTTCCATGTTACTGATTGAGAACCAATATTCTGGCAAAAGTGATCATTTGTAAAACAAGATTAAAAGTCACAACTTGTTAAAGAAAAAATTAAACTATTAAAAGTCACATCTAACTTGTTTTAGAAAAATGCTTATTTATTACCTGTGCTCAACTGAGCAGCCATACTCCTCACAAAATGGTGTTCCCCCCCCCCCCCCGCATGCGGCCCGCGGGCCGTAGTTTGCCCACCCCTGCTTTATCTCATAAGATTTTACCCAAACCTCAATACCTATCGGTCTTTCACAGACATATCCCCTTTGCTCGATGCAGCTAGTAACGTTCCATTCCGTGCAGAAGCCGTGAGCGACAACACATCGTCCATCCTCGCTCGGTTGTTGAATATTCCACCAGGTGTCGCCACTCAAGTCACCAAAATCCGACCACTTGAACTGGGCGGAGTCAATTGGTCCAAAGTTTTCAAGTCCAATCCACAGATGAGGAGATTCTTTGTGAAAAGTTGGTTTTAAAACATTTTTATCATGAATAAAACCAGGAATATACTATTCTCAGTGAGGATCAGAAATATTTAAACCCAAAATGCAGCATTGAATTAACCCCCCCCCCTTCTCCTTTCCATGTTACTGATTGAGAACCAATATTCTGGCAAAAGTGGTCATTTGTAAAACAAGAATAAAAGTCACAACTTGTTCAAGAAAAAATTAAACTATTAAAAGTCAAATTGTTTATTACCTGTGCTCAGCTGTGCAGCCATACTCCTCACAAAATGGTGTTCTTCATGGGAAGTAATGGAAACGAGGGAAGCCTTGTATTTTTCACATTCACATTTTGCCTCTGCTTGTGTGAAACCTCTCCATAATCGAAATAAGTACGAGTTTCCTTCGAACTCATACCAAACATCTGAAATCAACAGGTGATATAAAGTATGGGAATGCCAATTGTATTGTATTAGTAATAAATTCTATTCTGTGCACCTAATTACCTAAAACAACTTTATGGTATGTTTGAAGAAATCAGTGACTAACAGTTGTTGAAAAATATATAAACCATAAAAAAACATGGTACCGTCAATTGTATTACTAGCAATAAAATATATTTCCTGGTCCCTAATTACCATGAAATATTGTAATATTAAACAGTTTAGGATCTTTGCAACAGCATGTGAGGTATGCCGGATTATAAATGTGGCATTTAGATTCAAAACCATAACCTTGGACCATCTGTCCTTGTGCTTAAAGCTGAGTAAAAAAAAGCAACATATAATTGCATTGACTAAATGGCAACCCAGTTTGTATGCTGGCTTCCTGTCTTAAAATTGTGTATCACATAAGGCTGACATTTGCAGGCATGTTAAAATTCAACTAATGGCCTTAGTAGTTACAACCTAAGAAAATTGGCTAAGGTACAGCTACATTGGACATTACTACTACATAACTACCTGGCTGTGTTCGGTGGCAAACAAAACCATGAGAAGCTCCACAACTATCGCCCACAACATTAAACTCATCATCATAATGAAAACAAGTATCAGGAACTGGTGAATAATTGAAAGGAAGCAACCCAGGATCTTCCACAACTCTTCCATCAGCCCAAACTAGATCGGTTTTCAATCCCATGTAAATTACTTCTGTTGAAAAATAAGATGCTTCACCAATTTTTAAGAGATGGAGATTGGTAGTATAGTAGAACAAGTCAGCAAATGGGCACAGGTTTAGTTTACACTTTAACAAAGTATTACTTGTTACACAAAAGTTTTATTAAAAATGTTGTCCCTTGTGCTGAAAAAAAATTCTACATGATAAAACAAGTTAATTTAAATATTGTGTTGATATTTTGTACCTCTATTTTTGGTATTTAAAAACACTTCTGGTATCATAGAGCTTCAGTCATTTGTTTGCACTTACTAAAACAGGTTATATTTTTGAAATAAAATTAAGTCCATCCCACATGACATGTTACTTGAGCGAATGTTTAACAAATTAACAAGTGTAAACCTGCTAAAGGCGGAAACTGGGACTGAAGGCCCCCCCCCCGTACCTCTATTTTTGGTATTTAAAAACACTTCTGGTATCATAGAGCTTTAGTCATTTGTTTGTAGCCTACTTACTAATACAGGTTTTATTTTTGAAATAAAATTAAGTCAATCCCACTTTAATGACATGTTACTTGAGCGAATGTTTAAACAATTTCTGTGTAAACCTGCTAAAGGCAGAAACTGGGACTGAAGAAAATCCCAAACATTCTGATGCATTGGAGTCGCAAGACTTCCTCCATCAGCTCTGCAGTGATCCAATGCTTCAGAGTAATTCAAGGGAGGAGCAAAGTTGATGAGATATTCATAGTTTTGAAATTCCACCCACTCAGCTGTAACATGAGACAAACATGACATCACAATCATGAATACCAAGTGCAGTAAACGTCAGATAAAACTTGAACTCCCCCCCCCCATATTCATAGTTTTGAAATTCCACCCACTCAGCTGTAACATGAGACAACCATGACATCACAATCATGAATACCAAGTGCAGTGAACCTCAGATAAAAAATGTCTATCAGTTAACCCGGACCTTTGTCTAATTAGAATAAAACTCGAGGTACAAATGATTTGTAATGTGGTACAGCTTCAACTAATCGACATCAGTTAATCTGGATCTTCGCCAAATCAAGACAAACTTGAGGTACAAATGATTTGTAATGTGGTACAGCTTTAAATAATCGACATCGGTTAATCTGGTCCCCCCCCCCTAATTCGGACAAAACTTGAGGTACAAATGATTTGTAATGTGGTAAGGCATTAACTTGTCAACATAGGTTGATATGGATCTTCACCTAATTCAAACAAATTTGTCGGTCCAAATGTGTCCAGATTAACCAAGGTTTACTCATTACTGTATGTAATGATGGGTTGCTAGCTTCACTAAATCTCACAGGTAGAAATTTTTCTTTGGCAAACAAATCCACGTTGTTCCGAGCACATATCACTCTTCCACAGAAATGTGTTGGATTCTGTATGCACGCAGTGAAGAAGAGTCTGATTTGGGATTCCATCACTCCATTTTTCCTCTCCCTCTTGTAGACGGGATCCATCCGACCAAACATAAATATCGCTGTCAACTCCGACGTCAAATAATCCAAGCCAGAGTTCTAAAATAATCAGTTGAATTCAAACAACACAAAAACAACTAGCTACAAATCTAGAAACTAAACCTGTGGATTACAAACTGAAAGTTATACAGCTTGGAACACAGTAAGCTAAATTTAAATCGCTGGAGAAATTTGCAGAAAAAGTTCGAGTTTCCCACAAATTTTACAGATTCGCTTCATTGCGTAATATATTGTATCTATGAGATCAGCAATAAATTATTGCCTCGTTCTTTTTTTCTGTTGCTTATTTAAAGTTTGTTGAAAACACAACACCTCTGCAACAACGTTATGAAATAAAACAGATTTAACAGAGTTATGTAATGTTAACGACAGTTTGTCTCCTTAAACCTACAGATATGAAATACCATTTAATTTTTACCTGACAATCCTGTTGCATTCGTTTTCAGAAAATCGTGTACTTCTGTTGTTTTTACCGTGGCAAGGACGCCAGACCTCATTCCACATTCATTTATCGCGTCGTTAATTGTGCTTCCCTCGTTCTCTTCAATGTAGTACTCATAATCCCCGAATTGCAACCAAGCTGCAAAAAAAAGTAAAACCTGCTAAAAACATGGGCTGTGTGAAACGGTTTGCACCAGCCACGTGGTCAAACAAACAAAGTTTTGGCCAATTCATATCGCATTTGCCAGAAATGTTTCACATCGAAAGTTATGACAAATCCCTAACGTCATTTCAGGGCGCACACTTTTTCCACCGCTGCCTTCAAAACTTGCCAAGTTTCAGCGGTAATGTTTGATACATCAGCGGGATCGGCCAAGGCGTTAGTCTGATTATTGCAATGCCAGTCGGTTTCAAAACATTATACTCCATTCGTCTTTTCACCGAAACGCAACCCAAGCGCAGTAATTGTCAGCAGTTAAGCAACTAAAATGTTCATGAGTCACTGTAGTTGTGAGGTAGGGCGGTTTAACGGCCCCTGACCCACTAAATCTAAACAAGTCCGGGAATATTCTCGTTTGCATTAGTAGGCTAATGAAGGCTCAAATTCACAAACTACCCGATCAGCATGACAGCATCAGTATTTGTTAGTTTCACACACAATAAAATCCATCCATTTTAATTTTAACTTTATGGGCTGTTAGGCTACATATTAAACCTGCTGCGCACACAGTCTTTACCTTCTTACTGTGGGGCTTATCGTAAGTTATAAGAAGTGGGTTGTAATTTGTTTGTTTTTTGTATAATTTTGAAAAGATATCTTTTTAACCGTAAGTTTATATGTACGAATAAGAGCGTGCACATTAGCGGGCAATTCTTGTACTTTAAAGACCCAGGTTTCATGTCGTCAAACAAAGCTGAATATGTCTGTTTTATTGCCAAAAAGCTTGGTCAAAATTTTGTTGACAAATTTATCTTGACAGCAATATTCGCTAAACCGCATTTTTAGTGCAGCGACGCCTTTACTATTAGGCCTACATTTACCAATCGTAGATCTAATCAAATAGCGGGAAAATAGCCCGAGTAAAACTGCGTGTTTTTAAAAAACATAAAAAGTTATCGCATCTATTTATATTTTTCAACCATGAAACACAAATTAACAACAAAATCTCATTGTTCATGCAGTTTATAACTGTTTTCGGTGATTAAACGACCATGCTTAAAAATGACTGATTTGAAACTCTTAATAACACACCGCATTTATTTGTGGTAGCATATTTAACTTACCGGCTTTGGTGCTTTGAAACAAACAAAGCAAAGTCAGCCATTGTTTGAACATACTTCGTCTTTTAAAATTCGTCATTAGTTAATCTTACATTCGTTTCTATTACACATGATACAATCATCACTGTACCACTCTGCTACACATAAGACCACAATATAATTCAGGTATTGTTCAAACGTAGCAGTAGGGCAAACAGGAAGTAATACGGAATCATGCTACGGTTTGTCTAATGCGAACCAAACCTAGGCGCAATCTAATTAGCTTTTAAGTAATTGCCCATTTGAATATTAGCAATCCTGACACAGTCATTGCTATTAAACCAAAAGGAGAGTAAACTAAAAAAACTTTGCCAAAGTCCAAATATTGACACGTATTAAAAAAACACCGAACAGCGCCGTACGTGTTGTAATATTAACGTATATTTTCGCCAACATATAGAGCTGGAGAGCTTGTGAATTTTTGAGTGTAGTTGGCAATGAAAGAGCTTCCAAATGTCAATAGCATCAAAAGGCCAGTCATTTGACGTGTGAGTCAGGCTAACGACTTAAAGTGCCAGTGTACGTTTAAACCTGCCCTAATGGAGCTTAAGTACCCCCTATTTTTCAGTTATGTGTGGTTTGAAAATTATTTTGTCTATTAGGCAAGCCTATAGTCTTAGTTGAGTTAGGGTTTAAAGTCCTAAATACCCCCCCCCCAAAAAACACCGAACAGCGCCGTACGTGTTGTAATATTAACGTATATTTTCGCCAACATATAGAGCTGGAGAGCTTGTGAATTTTTGAGTGTAGTTGGCAATGAAAGAGCTTCCAAATGTCAATAGCATCAAAAGGCCAGTCATTTGACGTGTGAGTCAGGCTAACGACTTAAAGTGCCAGTGTACGTTTAAACCTGCCCTAATGGAGCTTAAGTACCCCCTATTTTTCAGTTATTTAGCTGGTTTAAATTGCTCTCATGAGTTGGTTTGAAAATTATTTTGTCTATTAGGCAAGCCTATAGTCTTAGTTGAGTTAAGGGTTTAAAGTCCTAAATAACTTTTTCCACTTTTTCAAATTGTGCAGGCATATGGTTGTGGTTTTGCTGAATGTTTTGTTTAGTTGTGGGCTGACAATTGATGATTTATCAGAATTTTAAATGAGACTATATTTATTGTTTGACTCATCGAATGGTTTATTTATGAAGTTGTGTTTTGTGTTTCTGACAAAAAATATTTGAAAAGCTGTTTCCCCACAATGTATGTTTTGATCTTTAAAATAAAGTGTGCATAGCCTTGGAACTTCTGTGTGTTAAATGTCTATTAGAAAAACAGGATTATTTGTTTTATTTCCTTGTCTTGGACAATCCCATTGGGTTGGCAATTGAATTGACTGCAATTAAACAGATTAGAATTTGCTATCATTGCTTGTTGCTTAAAGTTTGTGTTAATAATGTAAAGTAAAAATCTTATTTTCTAATCTTAATTTGTATCTCTTGTTTCAGTTTTTGTTAGCTTTAAACATGTTAACCTGTAAAAATATCTTATTCCTTAAGAATCAGAAATACTTTGGCAGCAAACAGAAAAACCATGACTGAAGAAAGATTAAAATGTGATTGCAACAACATGCGTGAAGCCACAGCTTGCCAAGTTTCTCAGCATGAAAGGGCTGATGACACATCACAACCCTGCAAAACATGTACACCCTGTATACGAGAGCAGATGGGCCGTGGAGGAACACAGGAAGTCACTCTGTCAGATGTTAACAGCAGCAGTAGTAGCAACCCGTCGCTATGTACAACAGGATGTGCTAATGCGATAACAAAACAGTTGAACAACGCTTCTCTATCTGAAAAACAACTGGTGAATAACTCTGCCGGTGATAGCAACAAACAGAAAGGAAACCACATAGAGGGTTTGAATGAAACTATAAACAATTGCTGTGTGCAAAAGAGTAGAGCACTAACTTCGATACCCTCTGTAGTGGTTAGTGATACCACTATTTTGGATGACGATCAACCATTAAACGAGCCATACTGTTTAGTTGATCAGCATAAGGACTGTATGGATAGTGGATATAGCACAGGGGCGCGAAACCCAAAAATACAGAACATTTGTGAAAGTAGTGGTTCCCTGGACTCAAACAACGGAGATATTTTACTCGGTGAAGTTAATGAACACCAACTTTTGAGTCCACGCAGAAGTTGTGACAGTGCTTACAGCTCATCGATGGACAACGGAGGAAGTATGGATAATCAACAAGATGAACCAGGCATAAGTTTTTCTGTGGTTGACAGCAGTGACTTCTCCGGTGCTAACGCTTCGTCTGCTGAGGAATCTCCCAGTCACAAACCAAAAATCACGACATTAACAGTGGGAATGTTGCGCAAGAATGCTTCATCTCCTTTCTCATCATCATCTTCTATTGCATCTGACGTTGATAGCTCCTCTCGTGCCGATGAATCTGCTTTCAACACATTGTCTGTGCAAATAGAAAACTTACCGAGAAAACTCTCAAGCTCATCCAGTTGCTCACTAAGGTTGGAATTCAAAAAATCAATTTTTGTAAATAGAAATGACATCAACGTGTTTGGAATTTTTGAAAATGTGATTGATAAAAATTATGATTGGTTCAATGGTTCACTGCAGAGCAAGAATTGTTTTCTAAAAAAACAAATAAGTGTGCTATTTAAAATCTTACTTATTATTTATTTTTGGATGTATAAATTTTGCAAATGTTTTTATTTAAAAAACATAGGTCTGAAATTTGATCATACTGTTGCTAGGTGTTGTTAAGGTCAGGGGTCGGCAACCTTTTTGGACTGCGGACAGTTTTTGAAACTGAAATTTTATCGCGGAACTGACTTAAAAAACTACAAATATGTAGCAATGAAATCGCCTAAATTAGATTATCATCCCCAGGTTTCATGGGCAAAATGTGATAAGCATTTAACCTGAAAAAGTATACGGACCGGCGGTGGTGACCACTGGTTTAAGTGACATCACAAAATACTTTGTTTCAAATCTTTGTTGATTTTTTTTCAGATCTTCGTTGTCGTTCNCAAATATGTAGCAATGAAATCGCCTAAATTAGATTATCATCCCCAGGTTTCATGGGCAAAATGTGATAAGCATTTAACCTGAAAAAGTATACGGACCGGCGGTGGTGACCACTGGTTTAAGTGACATTACAAAATACTTTGTTTCAAATCTTTGTTGATTTTTTTTTCAGATCTTCGTTGTCGTTCGAAGAATCCGAGGAAGATTTTGCAAGTAGCGACGAGAATCCAATTCAGGCCAACATGAACAGGAGACACAGTAAAGTGAAAGCGGTAAGCTAATAAACTATTTCAAACAAACTCCAATAACGGCTCACAGTTTATTATGGTTTTAACAAACAATATGGCACAATTTAAATTTTAGGCACAGCTGTATACATGCATGCAAAGCTATATTATCCCCCCCCCCATGGCACAATTTAAATTTTAGGCACAGCTGTATACATGCATGCAAAGCAGTTCCTATATTACAAACAGAGACAACAGACTTAGTAATTTAGTAGTCAGCATTTTACAGAGAAGGCAGTTTACAGGCTATAGGAGACTAATACGTAGAAATTTAATTCTTGATTATGACAGTAATTTAAAAAAAATGTAATAGTGTTTCTTAAAATTTCAAATGTGCTTTTGACACACAACAAATAAGGATTTGATAAAACCAAACAAGGCAGTCTTGTTGAAGTTGGGTGTGAGTAACATTATCTCTTTGGCAAATATTTGATTGAAACTTTTTTTATCTTGGCTTGAATATAAAGTTCAGTTATGTGTACGAAAGTGAAAAGTGAAGATTAGCGTCAAAACACAAGAAAACTTTTGTTTCAGTATTGAAAGATTCACATGTCATTTTAATCAGCAGTTATTTAGAGGTGGCCTTCAGAATATTTATTACATACAGATGGTAAAATATTTGCTTAACCTTGTTGTGCAATATAGCATGCGTGTAATTGTTGTAATGGTTTGCTTAAAAGTTCTGCTTTTCTTCAACTGCTGTGTATACAGAATAGCAGTTTATTAGCACATGTTGCAACTGTTACGAGTTGGCAATAAAATCCTCTTTCGTTTGATGTGATCTGCACAATAACAACATGATACAGTGGTGAAATTTATTTTTGTAGAAACACTTGCTCGTTAAATGGCAGCTACGTTCAGATTTAACATTTTCCTCACGTTTTTACGTCGACGCGCCTGCTAGCAACATCCGTTCTGCGCCTTTGCGTTGGTTAGTGGAAATAAAAATCGTGCTTTGTTGCACCCAGCGTGAAAATACTAGGACGTATTTCGACATTTGTCTGTGCGACGCTTAGTTGAAGAAGAGGCAGTGAGAATCTATTTTGGGCGAAGAATGTTGAAACGCGATGGTACTGTGACGTGCTGAGAGGTTTGCTAAACCATGTGTGAAAAAAAAGTTGCCTTCACCTAACTAAACATCAGGCCTGCACAGTTCAGAAAGCGCGCGTTATAACAGGGTTTACGCCGACCCCCCCCCCTGGTACTGTGACGTGCTGAGAGGTTTGCTAAACCATGTGTGAAAAAAAGTTGCCTTCACCTAACTAAACACCAGGCCTGCACAGTTCAGAAAGCGCGCGTTATAACAGGGTTTACGCCGCACCAACTGCCAGATTTAATCGACGCGTAAATTTAGGTGTAAGGTGCGTACACTTGAAGTTATAATTAAAAAGAGAATTCGAGAATTCGAGAAAAACCTGTAAGCCAGTGTTCCAGTTAGTTACGTCACAAAAGGTTATTGTTTCGTCACTAGCTGTTACGCAAGAAAGGATATAGTCAGTGCTGTGAAAGTTGCCATGTTTTACTTCCATATTTGTTCGCATACTGGCCACTGCGTGGACGTTGTACCGCAAATAGATTACACTGCGATGAATAAGTAAGATTTTGGGCGCAAGTAAGATCGCATTCCCCAACATTGAGTCAGCGAAGTTGAACAGAGTGCCCAGCTCTGACTCAACAAGTAGTGACGTATTTCGCCCGTTGAAAACTGTCTCGTTTTCACTGACGATAAACTTTTTTCCGCTTCAGGGCAAAAACTATCAGTCACAATATTGTTGTTGTTTCCCTGATTTTCGTGTGTTGTGTATTTCCCCGCAACACTAGGGCTTGCGTGTGTATTGGCGAATTGCTAGTTTGGCGTCCAATATTATTCTGTGTTCCCGGGAAAACCGCAGAAGCAATCGTCTGTTAGTGGTTTGTTGTTGAGTTGGTAGAAGCGCCCTGCTGTGTGGCGAGGTCTGTATACAACCGGCATTTGGCAGTTTGTTACGACCCAATGCATCCATTCAGTACCACTAGTTCAGGGCTGTCTGTTGTAACTCTTGTTAACTTGTGTTGTAGAAACTTTCTTGCTTAGAATGGACGCCAAGTCGTGTTTCTGTTGACCACGCACAGATTTATTTGTTTAAAGATGTAACTTATGTTTATTTAGAGGCAAATGCCCCCCCCCCCGAGGTCTGTATACAACCGGCATTTGGCAGTTTGTTACGACCCAATGCCTCCATTCAGTACCACTAGTTCAGGGCTGCCTGTTGTAACTCTTGTTAACTTGTGTTGTAGAAGCTTTCTTGCTTAGAATGGACGCCAAGTCGTGTGTTCGTCAGTTGACCACACACAGATTTATTTGTTTAAAGCTGCAAATATGTTTATTTAGAGGCAAATCTTAAACAGGTCAGCTTCTTCAAGTGGTGTGTTTCTCTAGTATTTGAGCTGACAGAATTTTGTCCACACAGCCAAGTCGTCTAAAAGTTGAAATGTTTTGTCCAGTTGTATGTTAGTTAGCAGTATTGTTTTGTTTACTGTTAAAACCACATTTATGTTTGTTACATGTAAACTAAATAAAGTATATTTTGGTTGAGGACCCCCCCCCCAAACAGGTCAGCTTCTTCAAGTGGTGTGTTTCTCTAGTATTTGAGCTGGCAGAATTTTGTTCACACAGCCAAGTCGTCTAAAAGTTGACAAGTTTTGTCCAGTTGTATGTTAGATAGCAGTATTGTTATGTTTATTGTTAAAACCATATTTTTGTTTGTTACATGTAAACTAAATCAAGTATATTTTGGTTGAGGTCAGGACCCTCAGATTTTGTAGAATATAGTTTAGTAAGGATTAAAGTGTGTTTGCCAATAACACAGTATTCTGTAAGTTTCAGTCTAGTTTTTCATTGAGACTGGTGATCTAAGTTTGTGTACCAAGTATTACTGTGCCTTAACATTTCCCTGTGTTTGTTTAACATGAAGCTAAACATGTTAAAGGCATGAAATAGGCAATGTGGTATGCTGCGTCCAACACATTTCCCAAATAACTTGCTTGTCAGTGAAGTTTTTGAGGCTGACAGATTGAAAGCTTTTATGAATTGCCAGCAAAACTCGTGGACCAAGATCAGACGGATGGTGATTTGGTCGCCTTTTATGCAATCGTTCAAGAAGAAGTATCCCTGGGTACAACTCGCAGGACATGCAGGTGAAATTACAAGACACATTTCTTTAAATTCTGGTGTTTTTATGCACACAGTTCACAGTTTTAAAGATTTTAACAAGAAACAAACAAGCTTATATTCATTTTTATTAAGAATGTTGCTGTCAAAACGTCATGATTTATGCAAAGTATTTTGACTTGTTTGTTTCATGACATTTTTTGCTATAGTTTAATTTAAATTGTCGTGTTTTGTGCACCATAGTAGCATATGACTGAAGCAAGCCGACATAAGAGCAGCAGTCCCTATTGCTTACTGGCATTACTTCATTAATTGAATAATTTGTGTGAATGCTAACATGCAGTCACTGTGCCTTGTGTAAATGTCCACCACTTCACACTTATGTACCGGTAACAGGGAACTTTCAGCCAGGGGAAGAAGGATGTATCCTTAAAAAATATGTTGAGAGGGAGGCTGAGTGTTTGAGCGGCCTCACGTCCGACCCAAAACTTCAGGATTTTTCCCCAACTTTTCATGGTGTGGTGGAAGTTAACGGCGAGAAGTACACAAGGATGCAAGATTTGCTCCTCCCATTCGATTGTCCCTCACTGATGGACTGCAAGATGGGAATAAGGTGAGAAAAATTGTAAAAATGTTTTGCTGTGTTACTCAATGCATGGGTTTTTAAAGTATTGAAAGTTTTGAAAAAGAAATTGAGTCTTTTAAAGATTGAGGGTACAATAATGCCATGTTATGAACAGGACTCAAATGCTTTGTCAGTGTGATAGGCTAAAAAAGTTTTTTGTCATTTTAGTGTCCCTAACGATACGTTAAATTTAAAGTTATGACTTGCACATCACACAACACACCAACATGAATTGAGTGTATATAGAAAGACCCATCGAGTATAGTTGTCATGTTGTGATTGTCAGCCCACTACATCCGTTCCTACACCAACTATCAGCACTTAACATACTGTGTGATTTCAAGCAAGTTGTAAAACATACAAAACCCAATTCTTCACCAACACAATAAAACCCGAGTAATCCCTTTACTGTCAACAGGATCTTGTCACATAAGATATCTGTCATCCAAACCTATTTACCCTTTGTATCTGTTGCGCCTTATGCTGCTGTGTTAAACCTTGAATCTTTTATTTCTTATCTTTTTAAACACAACATTTGCAAGGCCGAGGCGCCTGTTTGTCGCACCGTTAAAATTAACGAACTTTATTGTAAGATGAGTGAACCAGCCTCAATCCCCCCCATCGAGCTGCTGCGGAAAAACAGCCAATATTTATTTGTTGTCTCACAAACATGAAACAAACACGTTTGTTTTCGAAGTATGACGTCACTTAACGATGTAAATATTTCCGTGGAATCACTTCCGTGTGTTTTACCCCAAATAGTTCAGCTTGGATTGTAGCGCTGTGGATAAATTGTCACAAACACTTAATGCGAGGGTTTTACGATTTGCATCAAAAATTAAAAAAATTCCAAACAATCTTTCAAACACCTTCACGCATGGCTGCACGAAGCTAGTTGCGAACCCGGTGATTTTTTTCGACCTCATTATTGACGCGTTTTTGTTTTTCTGACAGAACATATTTGGAGGACGAACTTGTGAAAGCCAAGGTCAAACCGAGATTACGTCAGGTTAGTGACGTCACATAATGTTTGTAACCAAACACGTGGTATTTCATCATCAACACAACAATGTATATGAGACGAAAAATTATTTTTTTTTAAAATGAGGAACGCTTCACGATTTTGCGTACTGAATGTAACAAACCCACCAAAACGCTTTTACCCATTGCGCGTGCACAGGGTATTGCAATTTACCCCTCTAGTGTTTGTTACGCGTTTCAAAGCTGTGTCCAATGTAAGGAACACACTTTAAATGTTTACGAGCCGCTGTGACCTAATTTCAGCACGAATAAGTAAAACATAGAATGTGACGCAGCCGTAAGTCGATCACGAATTGTAAAGTGAACATTTTTTTTAATTCCCTTAAATCAATTTTTTCAGGACATGTATATGAAGATGGTAGAAGTGTCACCTGACGAGCCTACTGAAGTGGAACGAAATCAGTCAGCCGTGACGAAGCCCCGCTACATGCAGTGGAGAGAACAAATTAGTTCAACATCAAACCTTGGGTTCAGAATCGAAGGAATCAAGGTGAGAAAAACTGAAAACAACTTCTCAGCATCAAACATGCACACCTACTCTGCGCATATTATAACTCTAAGTGACAAAACAATGGCGGTTGTTGTGTTGTCTGTTGCGTCACAAGTTTTGTAGTTGCTAATTCACCGAGTCATGCAGATAGCGTCTATATGCGCGCCTGTCTTTGTATTAAGTGTTCTGTATTCATTGTTGAGTGGAGAGCTAAACAAAGGATCGTATGTTTGCTCACAAAACCTTCCTCACTATTCACACAAGCTTGAGTTTGATTCAATTATTCGGTGGTCGCTTTATTAACATTCCAAAATCGCTTTACATTTATTTGTTAGTCACATTTGGGCCTACTACAAATCGTTTTCCTACGAATTTCAACAAATTGCGGTGCATTGCAAACTAAATAGTAAACAATCGATTTTGTTTGCAAAACAATAAATCACTCGCAAAGTTCAGAAAAAACTTTTTACCTTTCCAAAAATGATTCACCAAATGAGCCCCTCCCCCTCCATTGTTCAACCATTGTTTGTCAAACAAATGACGCGCGCTCCCTTTGTCATTTTTACCGTATTATCACGTCACAGAGGTTAAAGTTTGTCACAGAACGCGATTGTTGAATCACAAAAGCTGCCGAAATTTACAACCCACCCATTAAACACTAACCGACTATAAATTGACTCATTCTAGTTTTATTATCACGTCACAAAGAGAGATTGTCCCAGATTGTTGAATGGACATTCGGGAGAGTTCGTGGTTTGTGTTTAAGCAGCCGACCACTTGTTTCACGCTCTTAATTCGATTGAAGCGAGTTCGGGCAAACACCGCACTTGTTTCATCACAAAAAGCGTCGAAGCCACACAGACTGAGTGGCGAAGTGCTGTTTACTTTATGGGTATCGCGTTGAACGTCTGCTGATGTTGCAGCAACATTAGGTGACATTTCAACAACAATTAATCTTTAAACGTTGACCAAAATGAGATGGATGTGGCCTTCACTAAACCGACTGTGACGTTATGATTGGTATGACTTTAACTAAGCAAGGGCGTCCAACCTAACTTTAACCTCAACCTGTATGTAGGCTAAACATATAACGTTACCAGCTAAAGCGCTAAGTCTATTTCACCCACTTTACTCACTCCACCGTTCCACCGGAAGCTGGCACTATGTGACATCACAGTGCGCCAGTATGACGTCACACGCAGTCTTGTTTTTGCGCTTCCGTGTTGAAGTAACTACCGTCTTGTGGGGTGAAATTGGGACGGAATCGATAAACGGGAACAACCGCGCACCTGCTTGAACACGAATAAATAAAACTTTGCCAACTGAACACATCTAACTTTATGTTTCACACATCATAATATGATACAGTATACTTTAAATTAGCTCATTGCTGGTGGATGAAGACTATAATGAACCTTATGCCTCTTACATAATTCAAATTTAGGAACTCATTTAATCATTTGTCCTTGTGAAATAGATAAGAAACCGATGATGCTGTAAAGGTGAAACAATTATCTTAAATATATAAGGATGAATGACTAAATGTGTTCGTAAATTTGAACCATAATATGATCGTTTAGTTTGTAAAACATCAAAAGACAAAATTGCCAAGTCACTTGATACAGGCGGACGAGTAACTTGGGTTTACGCACCCCCCCCCCTTGAACCATAATATGATCGTTTAGTTTGTAAAACATCAAAAGACAAAACTGCCAAGTCACTTGATTCAAGTGGACGAGTAACTTGGGTTTACGCTTTTCTGTTCCTTGTAAAACCTTGTACTCGCCACTAACATGTTTATTTTGGTCTTCGCAGAAAAGCGACAAGGATCCGAGTAAGGATTACAAGCTGACCAAGACTCAGTGCCAAGTCTGCGAGGCCTTCAAGTATTTCATCGATAACAACGTGTCAGTGCTGGTGGGTTGCATGGCATAAAGATAGTTGTGGTATATTTGTGTACATCACTCTTAAAGCGGGTTCCTGAACTAGCTTGGTGCAGTCAATTGAAACGATGCTATGTATGTATTCGCCGTAGAAAACACATAATTGCAAGTCGTAAAAGTTACATCGCATTATCGGAAAGTAACGGTGCAAGGTACATAAGTTTACGTTGCGAATTTGTTAACAAATGCTTTATTCCACCAACAAAGTTTATTGTCAAACCTCAATTACGTCACAATGGTGCGGGGAATTTTCTTTTCCCCTCTTCAATTGTAAATCAGGAATCGCGGTTGGAAGCTGCGATCGTTTGTTGGCTCGCTGCGGTTCATTGTGACGTCACAATGTGTGCATTTGGGCGCGGCTTGTTGACTTGCTGAGATTTTTGAGTTGTATTTAGCTTGTGGGGTTCGCTGGAGAATTAAAACCGAGCTGGAAAGTTTTAACGAAACTGTCAGAGTTGGGCGACTGACGTAAATAACTTCCCACAAGCCGAGTTGAGTTTATGTGGGAACAAATCGAAATAGAACCGAAACGAAAACAAAGGGGCAAACTAAGAACGCTTTGTTGGGGCGATACAGAAGTTATTTTTGATTCACTGAGACGCATTCATTCGCACCAAAGTAAAAAATACTGAAGTCAGATTGATAAATAGATTGTGGGGACACAATTAAACTTCGCGATTGAAGTATTATGAGCGAACAATCAAGTGCTTTGTCACAAGATCGATAACTCACTTTGTTTGTTTGCTTGATGAATATTAAGGAAATGATAATTTGGGGGGAGTAATCTTGTTGTTCACCAATAATTTCGTCCTTATGACCTCACAAACTGGTCAAGGGCACTAGATTTGGGGGGAGGGAGGTTTACGACCTTGTGTGTGACCTTGCATAGAAACTTGCAACGAAAGAGTTTTTGGCAAAAAGCCACTTTTACGTTTATTTCTGCAACTGTTTCTGAATTAAAATACGAATAGATGTTTTCAGTGACCTTTGAAATATTGGTTTTTAACAAAAATGTCGTTCAAATATTGGTTTTATTGCATATCGGTGGTATGTGTTGGATACAAATATATCGATGTTAATTGAATTGGATCACTTCATATTGTCGATCTTGAACGCACGTCACATTCGGCAATCAAGCCCGCACATTTACAACACTACTCCGAAATAGAGTGACATTTAGTCCCCCCCCCCTATCGATGTTAATTGAATTGGATCACTTCATATTGTCGATCTTGAACGTACGTCACATTCGGCAATCAAGCCTGCACATTTACAACACTACTCCGAAATAGAGTGACATTTAGGGAGGACGCGGCATATTTACACGTCAAATTGTGGTGGAAGACGTTAATTCGATGCCAATCTGTTCTCCCAAGCCAACTGTCGCACTGCGTTGCGCAGATAATATCGCTCCGTTTGCCCAAAACCACCTAAGACGCCAAACTTTAACATCGTAAATTTTCCTTAGGGATTAACTTTGCGCTTTGTATGTAAATGCGCTACTCAAGTTTTGTAGGAAAATATGTTTCAACGTAAAAAGATTTACTTAGGGCTTTTCTAAATCGGATACATTTGCATAACTCACTGTTTCACAATGAGAAATCCTGCCGAGGTATTTACCGCGAAACTGCGTGGTCATCTTTGTGAGGTGGAAAATTTATATTTAGAAATCTGGAAGACCGCAAGCCAGTTTCAGCTTGGCTAAATATAACTCGGCTTTTGCAGATCGTCCTGTGAATTTCGCAGGATGCTTCATTTATTGCTTAAACCGCGACATATCGACCTGTGCTGTGTTCTTAATATTGCACAACAGTTGTATACTACGCAGTGGGAGAAAAAAATACAAAAAAACTATTTTTTAACTGGTTCAGAACCCGCTTAAGGCATCCAGCCTTGCATTTGCCCGTTTTCTAACAATTCTTTATAATTTGCAGAAGAAATACATTGAGAGGTTGAAAAGCATGTGCCACGCGTTGGGCCAATCAGATTTCTTCCACAGCCATGAGGTGAGTGACCTAGAGTAACCCGCAGTTTACTTGGGTGCAAAAATCTTAAATTACATTTTTTAGTTGAGCTCAAGCTATACTTGCGACATTTTAAATCAACTTTATTGATTGTTGTTGTTCGTTTGCGCAAAGTATACAATTATTGTGTGCAGCGATGCGTAAATAACTGTTTCTGTCCGCTTCTGTTGATTTCGAAACATTTGACTTAATCGCATAAAGTCTTTCATGCGCATCGAGTCACTCATGCGTGTTATTGCGTGTTTTATGACGTTTCAGTTTTCTTGAGTTATCAGTTGTTGAAATATTAATATCGACGCAATTCTGAAGCAATTTCGCGGTAAGCTGAACACGCGGCCACGAAAATATTAAAGTAACATACTCCCAGCACATGGCGATATTAAACCCAATGTTTTTGTACAAACTGTTTGTTGATTCGACAAATAACATGTTGATTTCCCAACACGTGTCGTCAGCAAACCTCGTAGGGGGAACGAGTTATTAACACGGCTTATCTGAGATCTGACACGATCCTTCCATTAAATTTCGTTGTTCCTTAATCCCATTGCGACTCTGGAACATATTAATTATTGAAAGAACCACCAGCGGCACACCTGTGGAATTATTTCGTACTCAATGTTAACAACCCGTCTGACCTACTAAATCGATCTGACATTTCTGAATTATTTTGCTCATATATTTAGCAACCACAAGCGCCTTTGTGACGTCACAGTCGTTAATAGAGAGGTTAAGAATGTGTCTATTGTTTATTATGCCGTCCATTAGGTTGTGTGTATTTATGTCGCTTCTTGTGCTGCGGTTATTTATAACTTGAGGATGTCGGTGCAGACAAAGTTAAGTGGCAGGTTTTTGATGGTCCAAGTTATAGCAAGCATTCTAATTGCTGCTGCATTGCAGTTCATTCAATTAAACCCGTTGGGCTATTTCTAATTATATATCCACCCTGGTTTTATTCGACACATTTTACTGTTACACGCAGATAAACGGGCATCTCTGTGTGGCGCAATACTTCACACCCAATGCAAAGCTTCATATTAAGTTTAAAAAGTTTCTCACGTTTTTAAAACCAGCGCTCTGTCACTGAGGTTTACTGCCAGTACCACAACAAACCGAAACATTGTGTGCACAACATTAACTTGAACCCAACTTTGTTCAAGCGGCAAATATAAACAAATCATCCGACGTTTCAAAGTCTCGCCGTTCTAAGCAGAGTAAAACGTCGGATGATTTGTTTAAATTTGTCGGTTGAACAAAAAGAAAAGTTTATGAAACATGCCTGGCAACAACACTATATTCATTAAGTTAAACATTTAACATTTACTTGTGTGCAGGTGATAGGAAGCTCGTTGTTGTTCGTCCACGACAGTACAGGGGAGGCAAACGTTTGGATGATCGACTTCGGTAAAACAACACGACTTCCCAGCAGCCAGAAGCTGGACCACCGGTCTGAATGGAAGGAGGGGAACAGGCAAGTTCAACTTAACACAGCTGTGCGCCAAACCCAGATGATATTTTGGATGTAAATTTTACAGTCAGTGGCCAATGTAGCCTAGTTTTCAAGCTTACATACACCCAGCGGTGGGATTTAAATTTATTGTCAGCCGGTTCTATCACAAAAGTCATATTTTTCAGCCGGTTCTGTTACAAAATGTCCTTTGACAGTAACCAGTAGTGCTAACCGGTGCGCTGATCTCATAAAACCCCCCCCCCCGAGACGGTTCTATGGAACCGGTGCGAACCGGCTGAATCCCACCACTGCATACACCGAACCCACTCAATTTATGTTGTATTGGTGATGGGTTTTGTATTGACAACTTGAACACAGCACATCTGTGTAACCTGCCGTGTGCATCGCTTAACCAGCTGTTGCTTCTCCCAACAAAGATAGCCCCGCTTTAATGCACCTGCCGCAACTTATAGTCGAAGAACTTAAACGCAAAAGTGGTAAATGTCGTACGCTTAATTTATAGCACATATGACGCTGTGTTGCTAATGGCTACATCTTATTATTGTGTCATAATGCCCCCAGTTGACCTGCTACAAGGTTTAAGAAATGCGACTGTTGTAATTAGGTTGGTACCCAAATGTGAAACACAGCGTTCTGGGGTTCTACAACTGGTTACGTTTTTGTTGTCATTATTGTAAAAGGGCAAAATTCAACTGCACAGTTTTAGACATTTTTCGCCAAAATACAGCAGAATGTATTTTTAGTAATCCGTCCTTTAAAGGGCGCACATTGATTAAAATGATTCACGAAAAAATGATGTAAAATTAGACATTATGAGGTTTTATTGTTCACCCTAATGTTGATTGACTGTACAGTCACATCACAATGGTATTTATGACCTCAATGGAATCTAAAAATACACTATTCATTTAATTAACGCCGCCGTTTTTACGCTGAATTGAATTTTTTGGAAGCGAGCTATAGTTGTATTCCTGCTGACCGCAACATTGCTGCAAGTCGTACATCATTAGTCGAATTATTTTGCGAAGCACAGCAATGACCAGCCAACACATAACACGCACCAACCCACACACAACCGTCTGTGATGTCATAACCGTTTCCGTTAGCGAACCACGTGATGTACCGTCTGACTAGTTACATAACTCCACAGCGCTCACAGTGGTGTTGAAGGGAAGTGTCTTGCATATGTCCTGTGCCATTTATAACGGTAAACATTTATCATCATTGTGGTAAAATTGTTGTGTTGGCGATGGTTTATCGCCTGATGGCCGCCTAATATTGACAGTAACTGACATTTGTGAGATATCGGTCGCGTGGAAAATTTTCGTTTACCCCCCCCCCCAGCGCTCACAGTGGTGTTGAAGGGAAGTGTCTTGCATATGTCCTGTGGCATTTATAACGTTAAACATTTATCTTCATTGTGGTAAAATTGTTGTGCTGGCGATGTTTATCACCTGATGACCGCTTAATATCGGCGGTACCTGACATTTGTAAGATATCGGCCGCGTGGAAAATTTTCGTTTACATAAAAACTTGAGTAGCGACGTCGCGCCCATAGAATCAATAAAACTCCCAATTGAGTGCTGATAGAGAAGGGTACAATAGAATATTTGCGTGTCCATATTTGATAAAGAATTTAAACATTGAAAACTTTTCCAGAGAGGACGGTTACCTGTTCGGCATGGACAACCTAGTGTCGCTGTTTGAAGGAATACTGGTGGAACTGCAACAAACTGCGCCACCTAACGACGAACCACAGCACACGGCGCCACCCAGTGTCGAGCAGGTCAACCACGTCACTGATGACGTCACGTGGAGTCCTCGATCGAACCGGAAAGCGTTACGACGTCAGGACGCACGGAACAGCGCCACCGAGATTGCAGTGGTGGGCGAGAAAACGTAGCTGCGCGTGTATGCTGCGCAGTGGGACACTAGTTGAACCCCCGGCCCAAAAAATAAGCCCCCGAGCGTCGCAGGGGTTGAAGGGGTCAGAACACAGGTACCCGGGGTTTCGTGTCGGCGACGCTTCAAGGTGTATCACACAGCGTGAGGTGACGAGGTACGCGTTTCATTCCTGTTTACAAATGTTGATTGAATCCACGAGCAACACTTGACGCAACACTCTACAACAAATGAACTTTCACCGATTTAGATAACCGGCCGCGCTGCTAAGTTATGCTGCACACTAAATTTCTGCTGGATAACAATGCAGTGTAAAATATTCGTAAACAAATTCCAACCACAGCCAATATTAAATAAAACAAAACCTTGAACTACATAAACCACTAAAATTGACAAAACCATGACAACTGCTTCAGAAAGTCAACTTTGCTTCACATTTTTTCTGAGAATTTTTACCCGCTTCGAATGCATTTATTTATTGCGTCACAATGTTTGTTTATGTGGCGATAATGCAAGAAATTCTGGGTGCTTGGTTCCATTCACTGTAGCCATTTAATGCGACAAAGACTTTTAACAAACAACGCTTTCCGAATTCAACTTAATGAACAGCTTTTAGTGGGTTATTAAAAATGCTTTTTAGTTTTTAAACTACAATATTTACAATTGTAACACGTGGTCCAAGATTTTATGCATCAATTCTGTTAGATCAAATTAAAAAACAAAATCTGTGAAATTTCTTCACTTGTATTTTTGTTTTCGTTTCAATTTTTTTATTTTATTGCACTTGTTATTTTTGCGTTTAAATCTTCATTGGGAAAATATCTCAGTGTTTTCTTTAATTAATCTTAACTTTTAGCAGGTGTTTTTCCCAATCTCAATGTAAGCTTGTTATTTCCTGTGGTAGATCCTGCGTTAAACTTGAATCAAAATACAAGCATGTAAACCTCAGACCAGTTATAGCAATGTGCTTGTATGTTGTCTGAAGTCCAACATCAAATAGATGCACCACCCACTGTGCTATGGGGTTAGGTACTTTTTGTTGGTGTTTGGGGCGGTTTTACCCCCCTGGGTACATTTTTATTGCCCCAATGTGCACCTACTTGCGTTTTAATAAGTTTCTGACAAAAATTGTTGAAATTGGTAAACATTGATTGGACCAAAACTTAAATACCAGTAACCTTGTGTTTTGTGAATTCATAACATGACAAACATTTAAATAATTTCTATAAATTCTGCTTTGTAATTAACTCCAACAATTACGAAAAATTCAAGCATTCCTACGAAAACATTTCAAACCTTGCACAAAAAGTTGATTTGTATGTTTTATTACCGACGATTTTGTGTTTTTTAAAACCTTTGCTGTACATCGTTTATTCTTACAAAAGAAAAATGAACAATACATCGTGTGTTGAATAACTTGTCGGCGTTCTTTGGGGTTTGAAAACATGCCAATTAGCTAATTTACATTTAGTAGTAAATGCAAACCAGCTGAAACTTAGGCAAAGGACTTAAACTTTGCAGCCATAATTGTCCATTCTTGACGTAACAGTTCAACCTCTTACGTCATAAACAATCCAAAGATAGTATAATTGCACGGAATTTAATGTTCTCTATGTCAGATAAATTGTGATTTAAATTATGTCGTCAGTCCGCAACAAGGCGGGCTTAAAAGGGACGTAGTTTAAAGTAAACTTCTTGCAACGTTTAAGTATGGAATGGCCAGATATTCATCTGGCAGTATCAATACAAAGGAAATCGTCAAATGGCGTCGAAAAGACGAACTGCTTTCGCAACTGTCCGCCCTCTGCGGAATTGTGCTGCTCGGAGGCCTCACAAACGACATTGTTCAATACAGCATCGGCCAGCCCTTGCTTACTACCCAAAGTTTTACGTACATCACACTGGTGGGTAAAGAAAGTGTCACAAAATTATGTGCCTTATTTATGCCTTAATTTAATTTTGTGTCACAATCCCAGATAAGAATTAGGCTGCTGTTGTTGTCGTTTTTCTTGTAAAACTACAAACAAGAATTGCTGTTTAATAACTAATGTAGCAATAATTATGTTGTTGTTTTCTTTAAGGTGCTGCACGTTATCACATTTCTCATGTCTGTTCTCGGATTTGTGTACAAAACATCAAGATACAAACGACGAACTGACAGAATTTCTTGTCTTCTTATAGGTAAACAAAATTTTAAAAAACTTTACAATCAGATGAAACTACATGCGCAGCTTTACGGTGACCTGGTCAACCATCAAAATGTAAATAAGCCTAGGATGGCCCACGCATTTTTATGCACGTTTTCTAGTTGTTGAAAATCAGATATCCAAGATCAAAAATTTCGGTTCTCATTGGCAAGCATGATTTGGATTAGGCTTGACTTGAAATACTGCGACAGTCGACTTTAAACAAACTACGAAGAAATAACGTAAGCGGGAAACAGCTTCATAGACATCCGTATAATTTCACTGAAATATGCAGAAGCTTCCCTTATTTGGAGATGACATTGCTCACACAAAGCCCGTTTATTTGTCCGGGTTTATTTGCGGGTTTCTAACACTTATAACAGGATAATAATGAAATTAATATTGGAAACACACAAAAGCCACTCCATCGATTTTTCGCTTTATGAAAAACAGCATGGGTAAAATTAATTGTGTCCACACAATATATAGGTATATAAGGGTTTTTCAAACGGTGCGCCCTGGCAGGTATCCATGTGTGTCCAAGGACAACAAAAACCTTAATTTCAAAATATCACCAAAGTAAACGATCGTTTTTTCCACATTACTGTTTATGGCGACCCTTACAATTTTGATTAACATATTATAGATCCGCATCGGGGTAAATAAAAGTTTGAGAAACACACATTATGGGGTGGATAATATTGTATTCTAAGCTGTTTATTTCTGTAGTAAATTAAAATTACTATGTCAACAACAAAGTCCATTACTAAGAATAAGATTAGACTGTTTTAACATTATCTTGTTTATGTGTCAATACGATATGATGGATTCGCCGTGTTCTTTCTCTTAAACCGCATTGCAGAATGATGCCTGCTAGAGGGATGGGCAAAAACATAATTAAAGCGCTTAAAAATCACAATTCAGTATAATGCGACGTACCTTAGCACCATCTAGCGGTGTAAAATTTTGCGTTTTATTTTAAAGATAAACATTTTTGTTTTAGTTTTCAACGGCATTATTTTCGTTCTTCGAGTGGTTCTTGAAGTAACTTTGATCAACTTTAGAAGAGAATACTACAACTCATGATCTGTGAATTGTTTATACTTTGTCTGTTTCGTTAAATAAAAACCGAAAATCAAACTTGTTTCCAAACATCATCTTGGTATCAACCGTGGAGTGAATTTATGTTTAATATCCAACAGCCGAAATAGATTTTCTACTCCAAGAACATTGTTGATATTTACGTCCGAAATTTTAAACCTTTGTTATGCTGAGTTTAACTTAAGCGTTTTCAATCAGGGGTAAATATAACATGCTTTATAGGGGTGAGCATGAAAAATCTCGGTGTTAAAGAAACTTCCCCCCCCCCAACTTAAGCGTTTTCAATCAGGGGTAAATATAACATGCTTTATAGGGGAAAGCATGATAAATCTCGGGTTAATATTACCACGAAAATCTGCAAAGAGGTAAACGAGGAGGAAAGGGACGAGAACCAATGTTGGTGTAACTAAATACGACCGATTAAAACAGTCAAACGATAGTCAATAACATTGTGTCATACGTGCTCAAATTCCTTTGTTGGCCAAGGTTCCAAATACAAAAATTCAGATTTTACGGTTTTGCATTAGCAAAAATTTTGAAACGAAAAAACAGATGTGCGAATAAATTGCGTCTTACTAAAAATCTCGTCTCACGAAGTCAGCGTTTATTTAACCGGTAAACGACGCTGGCGTAACTTGCCCTCCTACTAGCGGCAGCCGCCTGATCCGAAACTTTTGGTTGCGACTTTTTCCTTCGACACTTGCGGCGCTGTTGACTTTCCAACCACGTGACAATAAAGCGAAAATTCGTTCCGAACAAACTCAGCTGACCGAGCATTGTGACGTCATCCTCCCAACGACCAATCAGATTTGACAATAACTTTCCCACGTGACCGCTCATGACGTCATCGAAGTTTTTGCGCGCCCTTTCCGGAAAGTCTGAAAGGTTTTGTTTACAAAATGTGAGCAGATTTTGTTTTTAAAATCGAAAACAATAGAATTTTAAAAGCACTTCCGTCTACATGGGAAGCCTTTGTGTTAAAGCGAATTTTTTTTGGAAAATGCGTTACGGGAAAATGGTTTAAACGTATTTCCAGTGCAAGTCGGACATAAATTGCTTCCTAATAGCAGGTTAGACAATACTTGTCGGAATTAGTTATTATTTATCTACATAGTTATTGTTTTAATTGACGCCAAAACTTTACCACGATCAGTTGCACGAAGCTCACAAGGAACCAGCTTTAGTTTTAAACGTGTTCAAGTTCAAGTTTTATGCACAAACAACAAAACACTTCCCATCTTACTGTGTTGCTTGTAGCACATCCAACAATATCGAGTCAACTCGTCATTTTCATCTTCAAAACCGACGTTTCTACTTCCGGAAATTATAACGGAAGTCCTGCGACTTTGTGACGTTGTATCCATAACCGATTTCTCACTACGTTAACCAACAATCGTTTACCAGTATTTTAACTGCTGTTAACTTTCTAAATCCTGTTTTAGTGCACCATGCACAATTGAAATGCACAATACTTTGTTGTACGTGAATTGTTTGAGCTTTTTTACAATTGTTATTTTTTACATTCCTATATTCGAACCGGAAACTTTACAGCCACTGAAAAGAAAGCAACAGTCAGATTTGCAACTAGATCCTCTAAAAACTCACAAACACGCATTCTTTCCAAACTACTTCACAAGTTAACGAACAAAACGACAAATTACGAAATTCTGCTCGAAGTCAAAATATCAGTCTAGCTCACTTCGCACCAAAACAAAATTTGTCGCAGCGGATTTTAGTTCGCGACAAACTTACACGTGTCTTAACACAACAAAGTTAAGAATGGACGCATTCTATTATTCATTGTCATAATGGAACAATCGAATTGTAACAATCGGCTTATCGCGCAAAAGAAAATCGCCGTTTCATCCAACAAATAGCGATTCTTAGCGCTCATAGTTGCAAGATGTAAAACTTCTAGGTGCAGCAGAGAGCCAGTAATCAACAACTGATTCAGATTTGTGTCAGAACTACCAATAATCAAATAACACAAACAACCTAACGTGCATGTTACAATCAAATACATCACAATGTAATACACTGGTCCGGGGAACGGAATAAACAAAGAAATATTTGCAAAATCAATTAAATCTAGTGTAGACCGATGGCTGGCGTTCGTTACGTCATATCTGTCGTCACACAGTGAGTTCATACAAACAAACCAGTGATTTTCTAAAGGGATCACACCCACTAATAATCCAATGCATAATACACCAGTGTTTCGTCTTTACCCATAAAACTTTTCAAATGTTCAAGAACAAGCTTTGCACCCAAACTTCCGATGTTGACAAAATCAATAAAAAAATCATGTGAAAAACGTCTTACTTGAATTGAAGAAGCTTCTTTCACTGCATTTTCTGTTGTGTCCATTTATTTTCCAAACTTGCCACAAACAATCCCAACACATAGGCTACTTGGTGCTCGTCAACAACCACTGTTTCAGTCGGAACCTCCCACTAGTTTAAAAGTGCGCTAAGGCACATGCAGAAAGCGTGGGATTGGTAATTGCCCGCTTCAAGCAGAACTTAATGGAATGTAGCATTTTTCACAACGATTCGCAAAATTTTTTGGCCGCAAAAACCTGTTCTAGTCGGTTCTCATACTTTCATTCCCACCACCAGAAGAGCGACCAGTTGGTAAAAGTCCCCATTATCTGATTCAGCCTAAGTAAAGTCGAACTACTTGCTTCTTACAATAATTAAGAATCTGTGGCAATAGAGTTACATCAGCAGACCTGAAACCGCAAATCTAACGCCACAGCACAGCCGAAATATTTTTGTAAAGCGTTGTCTCTGTAAAACCCGAAAGTCGGTGGAATTGGGGCAAAATGATGCCGAATGCCGATTGTGAAGTCAGGCTTGCAGAAATTGACCTACAAATAAGATAGACAAATTCCAAGTTCATAAGATTAATTATTAAGCAGCTGCACAACGGACGTAACATATATAACACACGGCTAGACCACAGGAAATATTATCACCGATCTTACGTTACGTCCATTCCCAACCAAGCAAACTTAAATCGCAAACGCTCAAATGTTCGGGCTCGAATTAATGTACACGAATGGTTAGAGCAGAACTCGGCACTTCCAACTACTTACCAACCTTGTTAACCGAGAAACCGCATGAGAGGAAAAAATTGGTCCGATATTTTTGCGTGTGGCCTGTATTGGGATAAACACTTTGCGCTGCTCCGACAAATACGTTCCTGCTGTAATAATTCCAACTTGATTTCTATGTATTTGAATATATTTCCCGACCCAATGAGCAGGGCCGCGAATTAATCAACACAAGCAAAAGAAATTAACTTTTTTTACAATCAGCCAAGTCACTTGAAAAGGGGCGAACAATTGAGCTATAGCGCCAACTTGCGGTCGCACAAAAGACAATAGTGCAACCACATGGTGTCGCTAATGCAGCAATTTCACACTTGGTTGCGAGAAAACAATGTTAATATATGTGGAATATACAACGAACGAAGCGGTCTAATAAGTAATCATCGAATAAAACAACGCGGAAAAATTCAAAACAACACAATTCGCGAATTGTTCCCAATTTAAAATGAGTATAATGACGTCATAAACGGTAAACGAAATATTGCAAAGCGGCACAAAATACATTATGACGTCATGCAACAATGGATGCCAGGAAACAAGCAGATTTGGTGTGGTCACCATGGTTACACCACAACCGTTGCTATGGAAATGAGTGCAAGTGACATAAATATATCTGAACATGAGCTTCCATGTTTTGCTCCAAACCAACTTAACCAGTGTTGCTGCTTTAAAGTTTGTATGAATAATTCTATGTACAAATTCAGTAAAACAAACTTTTACCAAGAATAACTTGTCCCAACTAGTCATCATAAAGCATTACTTGTTTTGCAACAGAGAAGCATTATGACATCATATTTACATGATACTTTAGGTCTGAGCTGAAAACAAGATGAAGTTAGTGCACATGCGAGGTTATGGAAAAGCAGATCACCAAGGCAACAAGAAGAACCAATCACCACGGTAATAGAAAACAATGATCAAAAGTACCCTGGCAACCATATTGCCATAGTAACAAGGATAAACTAACCAGCAGATTCGATCAAGAAATATCTATTATATATGTTCACACAGACTGATGATTTCAGTTGGAACATTTGTGTGCAGGGGCTTGGGTCTGAGTAAATATTGCAACTTCATCCAATGACCACTTTGCATATAGCCACACATCTATGACATCATAAAAGCCTGACACGCTCCAGTGATTATGCATGCATGTGTGGGGGAGGGGGAGGGTTTGCGTTGGGGACACGACGATTCCCAGCTCCTGAAAAGTTGAGAATGTTCTTCCATCAAGCAAATCATGAAGTTGGTTTGCACCATGCGTTTGTTGTGTATTTCACTTAGATGTTTATATGTAATGCAAAAACTTCGTTTTGCATGACGCTTACTTTGTCGTACATAGATCAAAGTAAGAGAGAAAAATGTTTCTGCAACTTGTGTGAAAAACCAAACAGAAAATTTGAAAATATTCTAAACACTTCTAATGCTTTGTTTCAGCAAATAACAAGTTTGGAAGCAAACACAACTTTTTAGGTTTAAAGCAGAACCTTTGTTCAAATCAAAATTTGTGTCTTTGTAATATAGAGATCATTAAGCTTTCACTTTCTTATTTAATGCCCTTTCGTTGCAACAAAGAGAATATATGACAACACAAGGACATAATATGATGTCACAACTGGTTGTTTATCAGATTAACAACAACACACTAAAAAATCCTGTTGCTTAAATATTTAACAATGGTGGAGTTGTTGCCTTTTAAAGTCCCTCACCTCTTTTTGGGTTATGGCTCGGGTAAGTTTTTGGATAATTTTGAAACGGCTCAGGGTTTGACAAGTTCTGGTTGAACTGAAACCGATTCTCAAAATCATCTGTAAAAATATAGGAATGTTATTGGAAACATCAAATACAAGAGTTGGATTGCACTGTAATACTGTTCCACATATGTTATGGCCTTAACGGAAAAAGAGATTTACTCACTCTGTTATTTTTCAGTGGGATTTTTTACACTCACTTCCCACACATGTAAAAATGTTGATTATGTAATTTACAACACAAGTCAATGACAGAAGTAGGTTCAATTTATAGCAATTAATAAACCATAGTGTAATTATGCATAAACTGTCCATTTTATTCTATTTCAACCTAGATCAAAACAATTGTTGTTTTGCTAATGGCCAAACTGTACGTAATTCAAAAATGTGGTTTGGTCAATGGAAGAATAAACTAATCATATTAAGCTAATTAAAGAACACCAGTAGCAAGTAAAACTAGAAGTATGTGGACAAAATGCTAAATTAGCACCATTTATAAGACTGATTGAATTATATTGTTCCCAAATAAGATGTGTTTTGACAATTCTTTATTTGTTCACTAAACTACAGGATATTTCCTAACCATCCATATTTGCATTGTGTAGATAAACTCAGCCATAACAAAATTAGTTTATAGGAAGTCACTTCGTGTGTGATGTAAGACCAGCTCATAGCATGCTCGTGTCACTGTGAGTCAGATTTATCAGAGCAGCTAACACAGGAAGCGGTGCTACAACTTTATAACATTGTTCACCAAAACAGAAAGTCTACAGCTTAAATATATTTGCTTTGTGCAAACAACCAAATAGCTACGTTCCAGAAACACTTTGAAAGCTGCTTTATGAAGCTGTAAACCAGACCCATAAAAATGCTTAAATACAGCACAAACATACTAGTTCAAGTTGCTACGTTTTGCAGCAGTACAGCATTTACAGACAAAATATGAATAATCAGCCAGAAGTGCTCTGCTACAAAACCATATGTTATATGTTGGCAGCATTGCTTATTTCCTATTCTACAAGTTTGTCAATTACCAACAACTAAAGCTAATTTAAATTGGGTTTCCTTCATTTCCTGAATAACCAGAAGTGGCCACAAGTGTTGCATAAAGCAACAATGGATTTGTAACAACGTATATGTTTGCAGTGTCCACTGAAAAACACCAAAAACCCTGTGCTCCACCATAACAAAAGTTTAACTGCAAGAGTGGAATTTACAACAAAATAAGTTTAAGTATTTGAAACATTGTTTAAATTGGATCGTATGTATTTGCTAACATACAAACTGTTGCTGTTTTATTCATGATTTAAAAAATTGACTCATTTTGTTGAACTGTTATGTTAAGTAGGACAAGCTGATTGAACTGGTGGTGTGTGATGTCTTTTTAGCCTTGACATTTTTGGCTCAATAAATCAAATTTTAGGTTGACATGTTAATAATAATGTTATGAACTGGTATATCTAGAATCGAAGGCATTTACTATTTCTTAAACTTCTATTGGCATTTGCAGTGAAAAAAACCCTCAAACATTTTGTTAAAACCTTTCATACAGCTATACAGGACTGTAAACTATACAGAACCTGTGCAATATTGATTTTTCCAAGTTGACCATTATTACTTTAACACAGCAAAACACTATAAAATTAGTGCATATTAATTTACGCTACAGTTTAAATGTTACGATATTCGTTGCTTTGACACTTTGATATACCTTCTTCAGAAACCCCCCCTGGTGGCCCGTTTCTCATGGATCCATTCCGTGAGTTTGGCATTCCGTTGACCCTGTTCGGAGGTGGGGGTGGTCCTCGTACGTCGTTGCGGTTAGGCCCCCCCCCCCCCCCCCCCCCCCCCCCCCCCCCCCCCCCCCCCCCCCCCCCCCCCCCCCCTAAATAAACCACGACTTTTTTATCAATGTAAAATGGATTCGAAAATAAGTGAATTTTTCATCAAAATCACAACATCTGAACATAATATGAGCACAGCAAATAGTTTTGTCAGAGAATAAACTTTCAACAAGTCAATAGAATAATCATGCTAAGCAATGTGATTAAAAGGAACAAAGTCCTTGTTGTAGGATTTACTGACCGAAGCATGCATGAAATAAATATTCCTTTTTTGGAAATTAACTGTCTTGTGATTCCACTGGCACACAAACATGATAGACAGTTGGAAAAGCTTCATGCATGTCATAAAAACGTCGCACCACAACATTAAACACAAAATATACAACAGCTCAAGCACTTCAAAATCCATTCAAAGCATTTCCAGTTTGAACAAAACTGGTTTCATGCTGCTTGGGCTAATTGCACTAAAAGTCGAAGTTGATGACTGGAAATAGATTAGGGATCACATCTCTATCTTAACCATTACTGGTGGAAGTGACTACAAAACCAGATGCTTTTGAATTTTGGGAATAAGTGTTGATTATTTTTGCACATTTATGTTCTTTTTTACTTGTAACAAAGCATGTGTTTGTCCGATGACCTCTAACATAAAAGTTGACTTCTTACAATGTGTTACAGCTGAAATTAGTCGCAAATTTTTCTTCTTTCTCAAATATTTGGTTCTAATTATCAGGTATCCGTTAAGTGTTGGAACAAACAAAGACATCAGTTGAAGTAAATCATTACAATCTTAACATGAGATAAAACAACAAGTGATATGAAAAGGGTTTGGTGATGATGCATTGCATATCATGCGGAAATATTGGCATAAAACCACAGCAAATAATTGGATGCAATGTTTGTAATGACTGCAGCTGGTTTTACTAATAATACATGGCATCACTTATACCAAGAAAAGATTTTTTCCCCTTTATCCATGAAATAAGATCCTACACCTAACAGTGCTAAAACATTTTAAGAAAATACATTCACATTTGCAGACATGGTATATTGGAGGCCATTAGGTGTAAGTTAATAAATGATTCCATATAGATGTTTGTCGCACATAAATTCTGCAAGTCATTCCAGAATTCATATCACATGTAAATTTATTACGTTGAAAAAAATAACTTTTTGTGGGCCTAAAAAGTTTTGTCTTAAACGCCCAAACTTTGTTTATTGTGAGCTTGTCTTTGTAGAGACATTAATTCGAAATTACAAAAACTAACAGCTTCAACTGAACGTGCTTCTACATGTAAATTAACTTAAACAAACAAGTATTTTTGTATCAGCAATACATTTAATATAATTATTCACCAGGGGATTGTTTTAATTACTAGCAAAACTTTTTACCAAAATTAAACACCACTAACTATGTTTTTGTATACCCACAACAGTAGCATGCCAGTATTTGTTGTGTTATTTTGGTAATGTGGATTTTGTTCCACTATAATTTCACCACACTACCACCAATTCCATTTCAACAAAATTGTCTTGAAGTTCTAAGGTGTGGAAGAAAATTATAACTTTGCCATAAACTGTGAAAGTATGTGATGACTTAGGTGTGTTTATGGCAGCAGAGTGGTTAGCACAGCAAGCTTAGCAACCTTCGAGTTGCTAGGAGCAGATGGAAGCACCAAAAACGTCTAACCTGCCGAAACTGTGGTGCGAATTTGTCATATTTCGCATTGGAGGAGGCGGCAGTGTTCGCTCGTGCATGGAACTTCGTGAACCAGAGCCACGAAGCGACGAGGGGGGCGGGGGGGCGTATCTACTTGACAAAGGTTGTTAGGGGGAACAGTGGAAACTACCAATGTTCAGATGTGAACCAACTCAGCTTGGATGCCCGGGATAAACATATTAAAGTAACAGTATAAATTGTATAAGTTGAAAAGAAAAAATCAAGGCACCTTTCAAAGCAGCTTCAAAATCGATTACTCGGACGGAATGAAACCACAAATTATAAGGTCTAAATAATTTACCAAACCAAGCTGACAAACAACAAACAGAAAACCGACATCACAAGGCTGATGCTTTACCTGTCTGCTGATGGCCCATTCATGGAAGGTGGTGCTCGGTTTGACCCACGAACTGATCCTCGCGACGGTATGGATGACGTAGGGGGCGGCGGCGGGGCGGAGCCATGAATAGATGATGTGCGGCGTGACCCCCCCTCGCGTGATGGAGGGGGTGGCGGGGGTAAGTTGTTGGACATTCGATTGGGTGAGCTAGGATGTTGTCCAGGTGGTGGTGGTGGAAGGTTGGTTCTGCCTGGTGGGGGAGGAGGAGGCCCGCTATTACCCCTCGAAGGGGGCGGTGGACCTCGCTGTCGAGATTGGGGGGTCTGAGGGGGTGGGGGCCCTGAGCTGTTTCGTGACGGAGGGGGAGGTCTTGGGCCGGCAGAGTTCCGAGACGGAGGAGGCATCGGAGCGCCACTGTTGCGTGACGGGGGTGGTGGTCCTCCGCTGTTCCTAGATGGTGGGAGATTAGGAGGAGCACGATTTGACATCGGGAGTCCCGGCCTCGGACCTGGGGCTGAGTTCCTCGGTGGAGGGGGAAAGTTTCTCCCTGACGAGCGTCCGATTGTGTCAGGTTTACTGCTATGACTTGGTGGAGGGGGCGGAGCAGCTGCTGATGGTGGAGGTGGAAATCGTGGTCCTCCTCCCATACTACCAGGTCGAGGACTGCTTTGTCCTCCAAACCGAGGCTGTTCATTACGAGATGGAGGAGGGGGTCGATTACGCTGTCCGAATGCTGATGGCAAACCCTGGGGAGCACCTCTCATAGAACCTCCACTTCCTTGAGAAGAGTTTCTTCCTGGTGGAAGCATCGGTGCAGAACCACCGCCGCCGCTGCCACCTCCTATTTAATAAGGTAAATTAAACGCACACATACATATGTGGTCAAGCTGCAATAACTTTTTTAGCAAGCGAAAAGCTGTAATGTTTTCACACACTCACACAGGGTCTAGATATCATCATGACACAAAAGAAACATGAAGTGCTATGTTGCAGAATGCAGAAAAATCAGCTTTACCTGGAGAAGGTTTCCGAAGCCTTGGAACTCCTCCAGCAAAAAGTCCTCCCATTCCTCCTCCACCTCCTCCTCCACCACCTCCTCCTCCACCTCCTCCTCCTTTTGGCTCTGTTGTCATGGCAAAGTAAAGTAAAAACTTATGAGAACCCATTTTTTGCCATTACATCATGTATTGTGGTTCTCAATCTTTGTGTGGTTTAGCATCTACTATTCAGTATATTGGGAAAGAGTGAGAATGTTTAAAATTGTTAAGTGAGGAAAATGCCAGTAAAGGTTGGGAAACACTGATTTTTTATGTATAAAGTCATAACAGTTGGATGACTACTCGAAAATACAACAAACAAAACCATTTTTTACTTTACTGAAGTAACTTACTTGCTACTACCGGTGCACTTCTGTCATTGGTTTCAACTTTCTTTAACTTCGCCCCCTTAAACTTGTTAATGTCACTCAGCAAAGCGCCCCTGCCCTTCGCTGCAGTTTTAGATAATGCTGGAGGTGCAGATTGGGCAACAGGCGGTGGCGGCGGCGGTGGCGGCATCTTGTTTCAACCGGGGGGGGGGGGGGGGGGGGGGGGGGGGGGGGGGGGGGGGGGGGGGGGGGGGGGGGGGGGGAACAAAACTATTTTCTCACAAAAATATATCCTTCATTGCCTTTACTATCTAGTTGCATTTAATATCTTAAAGGAAAATATTAATTGATAGTTTAATGCATTCATAGTAGAATAGATGAACCACATAACAACACCATATGTGGGTATGGCAGTTAACTGCTATGAAATCTATGTGACATGACTACCCAAAAGTTGAACCACATTGTCCAAATTCCCAAATTTGTTTGTAATTTTTTAGACACTTTAACAGTTGCAAAATTTAGTCTGTGTGCATGAAACAACATTGAACAGCAAACTTGTGTTAGGAACAAGCTGTTTGGATGTGAATATAGCCAGAAAATGTACAACAACAATATGTTGGTGACGTAGAGCAACGTATCGCCAGGAAGCTATGTTAACTTCCTGTACACAGAAGTGTGCAATGTGTAAAGGGGTGAAGCATTGTAAGGTAAACTTGCTTGGTTGGCAGAATATTAAAAGCAATTCTAATCAGGTCAATATGTCATGCTGTCCATTCATGTTGAACTTTTTTTCTATAATCAATTAAAACCACATTGAAACCACAGGTAATGCTAATTAAATTGACAACGCTAATCACCCAGTGACATTAAAACACAGTCACTTATGGCAGTTATTTGTACAGTAAACACTACAATGCACACTGTTAACTGCTACACAATAAACAAATGCTGTATTGCATCAAATCTAACAAAACCTTTTCATATCATGGACTCGTAGTGTTTGTTACAATGCACAACAGCTTGAACCATTTCAACATTCAATGCAAAACGGAATATTTAATAGAAACAATACATAAAATGCAAATTTTTCAATAACCAGCTTTCACACAATACCTTGCTGTGTTAAGTAAATTAGTGGCCCTGCAACCTTATTGAGAGATATTAGTACAATACAAATACACCTGCTATATTTAGTTGATCAGAAGTTTACTACTACAGTATAACCTTCTGCAATTTATACACAATTCTTGTTTTACATACAAAGCCAACCAATGTAAGGTCATTTAAATATGACCTGACAACATTTTTTGGCACACAACGTATTTTCCCTCACATCAACAACCAAAACAGAACATATCATGCAAAACAGCGAAGATCGGTAACCAAACATGTTGAATATTCATATGTTTGACAACCATTTTGATTTTCCTAATAATCACACACATGCACAATTATAACTGTCCATTGGATTAAATTTCTGGTCATAATGGTATTAGGTTTTAATTCACAAGATTTGCAAGATATATCATACAGCCCATGTTCGTATATGTTTGGCCAAGGTTTTATGAAGCAACTTAAGACCTTACACAGAAATCATACATCCTGAAACAATTATTTTCCCAGTCATAATCTATCAAACAAGTCGATCTATGCTTATAAGCAGCGAAATATCACAGCATTTTTCCGCTGGAGGCAACATTGATTTTCTTTCAAATACTTAGTTGGGTTGGTATTAGAAACGAATGAAATGATGTCAAATTTATTTTTTGCAGCCAAAAATTGTTTGTTGATTTTTTAAAGAACAGTTTAACAGTTAAGTGTAGTTCATTGGCACTTTTCACACAACTGAGTGCCAAAGTGTATCGCTTGTGGTGATATTTCAAACTTCAAAATTTTCGGGTTCGAATACTGTTTGACTTTTTATTTCATGTTACAGAATCAAAAAAATGCAGGCTGTTAGGGCTTTTCAGGCTGGATGTAGGATTGAAATAAACATTAGAAACATTTATTCATATTTAAAACAATTACGAAAAATGTTTACTGCTTCCAGCAATGTGGTGTTATTCCACTTATTGGCTTGTGCTTGTGCTCATCAACAATTTGCTTATTTTTTGTGTTGTTGCAACTAATACCAAGTACATTTAGGTAACTCACCGTTACTGCACATATGTACCACACACTTTATACATTGACTATAAGTTTGGTCACAAATGTTATAAAGGTTCTAATCAACTGGTTCTGCAAAGATTTAGAAGCAAAACTTGTGAATGTGTGTTACTTACACAAAATACACAAACAAATATCTTGACACCTATACAATGTATTTTATAATCAGCTTGAAAAGGTACTGATAAAATTTATAACTAATCTTTGACAAACAATAGCACAAAATCAAATTGTGTTTTAATTTGGCCCCAGAAAAAAACAAAAAGAAATGAAAAAAGCTGGTGCATTTTTTGGCATTTAAATACAGCATAAATTCACGAAACAAAATATTACAATATTTAAAACTGCCCAAGTGGGTACAAACTCACACTTACTTTATCTTTTTGCAATTCCTGGACAACTAATAAATGCAAACAAAACTTTAAGGTATTTTACCACAAGTTGATCAATTCCAGCCCAGAACGAAGGGATGTCACCGATTCACACGTACCCATATTCACTGGCTCGTGGGGGGGGGGGGCCCTGGACAACTAATAAATGCAAATAAAACTTTACGGTATATTACCACAAGTTGATCAATTCCAGCCCAGACCGAAGGGATGTCACCGATTCACACGTACCCATATTCACTGGCTCGTGGCAAATTAAATGTGAAGCAATTTGCAGCAAACCGTTGTGAAGATTTCGTTTCCTTAATGGATCATTGTGAATTTATGTTCACATTGAGTCATCAATTTTATTTTAAAAACAAATACATCGCTAAAAAGTTTTCTGTTTAGAACAAAATTGCATGTTTATAATAATTAAATTTAATTACTGCACATTTCAACAGAATAACTTCTCTTTACAGAAGGGGGGGGGGCTTTACAACAAAATTGCATGTTTATAAAAAATAAATTTAATTACTGCACATTTCAACAGAATAACTTCTCTTTACAGAAGACTTCCGATATATTTGTTTTACGTTGTTTTAACCGTCTGCATAATGGATTTATTTTAAAACATTCAAGAAGTCCTACTTTATTTGTTTATCATGCAAAATGTGCAATAAACAAATATTTTTTTGATATTTTTTGATTTCTATAAATTAAAAACTGCGAAAAAAGAATTCGTTGTTAAGTGAAGCGTGTCGGAATGAAAACGTCATGAGCGTAGTTGATACCCAGACAGAATACGATTTGTTGTTTGCTGACTGAATGTATGAAGCAGGAAAACGGCTGTAAATTGGTAACAGTGGTATTGTGCCGGTATTACAACAGTTGTGGTAGGCTGGGCGGATAAAGCTTGTGACTGTTTACTAAAAGTGAAAATAACTGCAGTGGAAAGAGTTTTTGGGTCAATCAAGTGTATGTTGTTGCTTGGTCCAGCAAACGTGTAGTCTTATTAAGTTGGTGTTTGCTACTGGTACTGGCCCAGCCGAAAACCTTCAATTAGACTAATCAAAAACATTTAAAAAGGGTATATCAACCCCACAATGTAGCCTGAAACGTGTCAACTAATTTGTGTAGATTGTGGTAGGCAGGAGAAGTTATTCCTTGTGACAAAAGTAATCATTGATGGTCCAAATCGGCAAACGTGTTACTGTAAACAACCCGGTAGAAATTTTGTTTGTAATTAGTGAATGCGTTGAATGCGTTGAATGCGTTAGACGGAAGTCGTTGTGCGGTAACAAGACATCACTTATTGTATTATAACTTAGATTGTGATGTTTCGATTGTTGGACCTTTATAAATAGACAGTATGCAGTTTCATTACCAACAAGTTTTGTTCTATGCTGACCTGTGTACGTTGAATTCAAACTCAGTTACTGCAGCCAACCTTGCAACCCGTTATAGCGTGATAAGACAGGTTAAAGTTGCGGATGGTCGAGCTTATTGTGCCAAACTGACGAAGCTATTCAACATACTTCCTTCAGTGGTTTGTTAGTTACTTCAGCTGTGTGGTTTCAACTATTCCCACGGCTATAAATAATCTATGAGGGCCTGCACTTATCGCGCAAACATTTTAACCTTTGTCGAGTGACGTTTGGTCACGTGGTCTACTTTTTTACTGCGGGTTTGCAACGAGCTTTGTGCGATGAACTGTGAAATTAATGCATTAAAACCAGTGCTAAAGGTTGAATAGTGAAGTACAATTAACCGGATGAACACCACATATATTTTGCATCACAACAACCATTGACACCAAAAAATTCATGACTGAAACTCATGTAGCAAAGGTTGATGGTTTCGTCAATGGTGTTTAATTAAATGAGTTCTTTTCCGCATTGCTGTAATTGTAACTGTCTGTAAGGTGAATTTGTGTCAATATTTCGCAGTTTGTTCGTGTACTACGCGCATTCAGTGTTATTTACCCTGATGAAGACGACCTGTATAGGACGTCGAAACGTCGCTAAAAATACATTTGCTAGCCCTATAAACTTGATATTATGCCTGGCAGCAATAGCTTATATATTAGTCCATGGTGTTTAAACGAAACCTTCACCGAGCTTCTATGATCGCAATTGTCTGTAAGTCGTGTGTTTAAATCCGGTTGCGGTTATTTCGCATCCTGAACCGTCAAGAAAGTTCACGTCCCTTCACGCGTGACCCCGACAAACGCCTGTATGACGTCATAGTGATATGTCGCGACGTTGTACTGGGAATTTACTGTGCATGCCCAACTACGTGCAAAATATGGACGCAGACATTTCATGCTGTACGTGATGAGAGCCGTGTTAATAAGCGCATGAGCGCAATGCAATGCCTCCGGCTACAGCGATCGCTTGGAACGCAACCACTAACATTGATTATGTGCTGACGAAGGTAAACTGACTGGAGTTGTGCGTTTGATAGATGAAGCTTACATGATATGTGCAGTGGTGGGATTCAGCCGGTTCGCACCGGTTCTATAGAACCGTGGGGGGGGGGCGCGTTTGATAGATGAAGCTTACATGATATGTGCAGCGGTGGGATTCAGCCGGTTCGCACCGGTTCTATAGAAGCGTCTCACGAAATTTTATGAGATCAGCGAACCGGTTAGCATTACTGGTTACTGTACCGGTTCTATAGAACCGTCTGAAATTTTATGAGATCAGCGAACCGGTTAGCATTACTGGTTACTGTCTCAAAATTGACTTTTTGTAGCAGAACCGGCTGAAAAATATGACTTTTGTGATAGAACCGCTTTGTAACAGAGCCGACTAAAAACATGACTTTTGTCAAAGAATCGGCTGAAAAATATGACTTTTGTGATAGAACCGGCTGACAAAAAAATTGAATCCCACCACTGGATATGTGGCAGTTTTTTATCCCTCAAATAATTACTGCTCTGCTTATAATGGCTGCAGGGTAAAATGTTTTCAGTTTGAGATAAACAGTCGGAAATGCAGATATATTTAGCCGGTTTAATCTGGTGGGTGGTATTAATGTGCCACGTGTTATTGGGCAGTGGCTAAATTTGTAGTGTCCAATATTTCAGCAAAGATAGATGGGTCGTACATACTCGCTTAAGCGGGTTTGTAGACGTGTTTCCACCATATAACTGTGTCAAAGCTCGTTTAAAGTTGTCAGAAATAGATTGCGAATGTTAGGAGGAGATTAAATGACGTGTGCTGCAGATTTTAATCGACTCAACTTTTTAAATCTTGACATTTTTTTCTGAGAATGCAGGAATCTGAAACATGTTTTACGAAAATCTGGTTAAAACAGCCTAACCTCAAAGTCTGTACACTGGTTTTAATTTTAGCAGAAAAAATTCAAACATTTGTTAGCGGTTTTTAGACTGTTATTTTTGTTGAAAGTAATTCACACTCGAGTATTGGTTTGATTTTTGCGACACAGCCATGAACCGTGTTCCGAGATTAACTTCCCTTGCTACGTTTCACCATTTAGCGCGGTTCATCATGAAGTTTGGATCACGTGACAAACCTGGTTAAAAAGCAGGGCAATAAGCCACTGTGATTGGTCAACACCAGTTTCAAAATATCGACAACCCTGAAGCTAATCAATTCTCTTTCCAGTTCTTTGCACAAAAATTGATTCCCTGGGTTCGTTAAAGCGAGTAATTGAAAATCCTGCCTGGCTACATAAGGGATTTAACCTGATCCGCTGATAATTGGCGTCATACGTGAAGCTGCGCAGATTACCTCTGTTCCCTCAATGACGCGAAGATTGTGTAACTCCGAACATTGCAACTGTTTGTGGCAAATTATTCCGCACAGTTTCTGGCGAAAGTAAAATATATTTTCGCGGTAATTGTAATCCTTCTGGATGAATAGCAACGAGATTAGCGTGGTGATTAGCAATCATCGCTGTTCGAATACAATGTCATATGAAACATCATCGTGATTAGGCATAAGCTGCGTGAACTCTCATTTCCGCGTAAATTTGATCACAATATCGGGCGCCAATAAAATCATCTTAGAAATAAAATTACAAAACATTTTTCACATCAGTATAGCCCGTGTTAGCTGGACTGTGACATCACGTGATCTATTACATCAGTTACTTGTGACCGACAATTTTTTACAAATCCCTCGATTTTATTTTGAATAGAGGGAGAATTTCCAGCCTTTTCAAACACTCCAGGTTTTTTTACACCGGGATCAAATACTCGGTGGAGCGACAAATTCCGCAGCAATTTTTCAAATATCGTGTCGTTCTGTCACTGGGCGTTTGTTTCAAAACTTCAATTGTTGAAACGTTTCTCCTCCGCTCGCAGAAGGTTTAAGACCACATACAGAAAAAAAATGGGTTGGATTTGTTAAAACAAAGCTTTGGAGTAACAGTAAGGGGGGGGGGATTTATTTTGAATAGAGGGAGAATTTCCAACCTTTTCAAGCACTCCAGGTTTCTTACACCTGGATCAAATACTCGGTGGAGCGACAAATTCCGCAGCAATTTTTCAAATATCGTGTCGTTCTGTCACAGGGCTTTCAAAACTTCATTTCTCCTCTGCTCGAAGAAGGTTTAAGACCACATACAGAAAAAAATGGGTTGGATTTGTTAAAACAAAGCTTTGGAGTAACAGTAACAGTCGGTCCAAGATAGCAGAATGGCAGTTTTATGTTAAATATTCACAATTTCTCGATGTTTGCCGGAAAATTTATGTTTAGTTATGTTTAAATTGTCAGATTTTCAGAGTTGAGTATATTTGAGAACAGAAATTTCAAAAACTCAACTGATAAATTTCTTTGTTGTTTCTCGAAATTAATTTTCTCAATTTTACTTTCCAGATTTCATGATAAAAATCAGATGGAATCCTGCAATTGTGAGGTCACTATCATTTTGTAGACACTCGTTTTCGCTGTAGCGATATGATTTCTGTGAAATTACGAAGATCGCGTCTCGCGCGTTTGACATTCTTCGTAGCGTGTGTGGTTGTCACGACAACCGTCTATCTCCACCTCACTTCCGACCAGCAGGGGGCGTTCAAAACGGTGGATGAGCGTGCAGAAGACTTCGGGCAACGCAATGTTGTGATTGACGCTCACTACAGGGCCATGGAAGCCCCGGCTTTACCCCGACCCAACGACCTTGACCCTAGCGGTCCAGGGGAGGGAGGGAGCGCGGTGAGGCTCCTCAACTTGAATGATTGGGACCAGAGGAAGATGGAGGACAGCATCCAAACGTTTGCAGTAAATCAGTTCGTCAGTGAGAAGATTTCATTGCATCGGAATCTCAGGGATGCAAGACATGAACTGTGAGTATGTTTGGGGGTGCAACCGTTAGGTGGAGCTACATAAAGATTTGGGGTAGGGGGGGGGGTTTTATTTTGAATAGAGGGAGAATTTCCAGCCTTTTCAAACACTCCAGGTTTTTTTACACCGGGATCAAATACTCGGNAACGCAAGCCTTATTAAATAACAGTTAAAACAAACATCACCAAGGAAAAAACGCGAACATTTCGAAAGCATCGGACGAATCGATTTTAGTTCAACATTTTGTTACAATCCGTCGGTTGATTTACAGCGCCCTTCTAATAGCTGAACTATTATTAATACCTCATCAATTATTTATTCGATACCCAAATCCAATGCGCATTTATGTACTTGGTAACTGTTTATACCTGGATTGGATCTCGTCAACGTTTCTGTCCTGTGAAGTTTATCCCAACGCTTTCTGGATATTTGTTAGAACTGGCAAAATCATTGGTGCAAGTAGCCTAAATTTAAAAACCTTTATAGAGTCTCTTCTGCCACCCCCCCCCCTGAGTAGGTTTGGGGGTGCAACCGTTAGGTGGGGTTGTTGGGGGGTGTGCTACAAACGTACGATTGCATCTACTGGGGTGATTTATAACTCTAGCCCAGTGGTTGTCAACCTTCCATGCACCATGTCCCCCTAAAAGTAACTTTGGATCCTCGTTGCTCCTTATAAGTAACCCAGAAAGACCTGTTCCCCCCTACCAAAAATGTGTGTAGCAAACTCAACTACATTGTAAAGTCCTTCACACAGAAGGGACAAGTCTTTCATCGCAAACAAATACCTCTTATGATCTTTAACGCAAGCCTTATTAAATAACAGTTAAAACAAACATCACCAAGGAAAAAACGCGAACATTTCGAAAGCATCGGACGAATCGATTTTAGTTCAACATTTTGTTACAATCCGTCGGTTGATTTACAGCGCCCTTCTAATAGCTGAACTATTATTAATACCTCATCAATTATTTATTCGATACCCAAATCCAACGCGCATTTTTGTACTTGGTAACTGTTTATACCTGGATTGGATCGCGTCAACGTTTCTGTCCTGTGAAGTTTATCCCAACGCTTTCTGGTTATTTGTTAGAACTGGCAAAATCATTGGTGCAAGTAGCCTCAATTTAAAAACCTTCATAGAGTCTCTTCTGCCATTTATATTTTTATTCCGACGTTTCGACGCCCTATACAGGTCGCCTTCATCAAATAACACTTAATGCGAGTATAGTACAGTGCACGATATTATGACTGGCAGCAACAGGTTATGTACTAAATTTAAAACGTTCGCTTATATTGAAACGTATAACTGCATGGTTGGCTGCACAGAGCGTGTTGGTCAACCCGCTTAAACCGTGTCAACCCGTTTATTGTAACAAGCATATGTTGAAGTATTACAAATACATGGTTTGGCTACACAGAGCGTGTTGGCCAACCCTCTTTACAAATCAATTAATGTTCAAATTTACCTTGGTGTCATGTTCACAACCTCGTATAAGTTCGGATGTTCTGATCCAGTGGTTCCCAAACTGTGGGCCATGGCCCAGTACTGGGTCACCAAGACATTTTCAATGGGCCACAGAGCCATTTGAACAGATTCTATTGTTTTGTTATACTGTAGATATTATGCACTTTGTTTTGAAAAAACATAATATTTGCAAAGAATTCCGTATCTTGTAGCCAAATTTCAAGAGCAATCATGTATCTCATTAAAAACAAATTGCTGGAAACCATTTCGCCTGCCTTTGAGCTTTTTTTGTGCTTAAATTTGCAGCACGTGGTGGGCCACGAATCGCTATTAAATAGACATTTGGGCCCCCCCCCCCCCTAAATTTGCAGCACGTGGTGGGCCACGAATCGCTATTAAATAGACATTGGGGCCTCAGACCAAAAAAGTTTGGGAACCCCTGTTCTAATCACATGAGTGCGTGTTTGTTGCAGATGTCGACAGAAGGCTCCGTTAATTGACGTTTATGTTTCGGGGTTGCAAGTCGGGCCGGGCTTTGGTTTCTAAAAACGGGCCTGGTTTGGACCTGACTTTACGCTATGTGTCTCTATATTTAACTAGCCAAGAGGCCAGTTGCTGGACCTGACCTAATGTCAAACAGCCCTAAAACGCCTTGTTCGAGACCAATTGTCTACATGTGTATGTTGTCTTGGTCTTTCCTGAAGCTATAATGTGTGGGCCTCTCAATCAAACTTTCGGGCCTAAACAGGCTTCACAAAAACGAATCAGGTTCGGGCTGGGTTTCAGGCTCTAGTTTCAGGCCCGTTTACAACTCTGTTTTGTTGCAGATGTCGGCAGAGGGCTCCGTTAATTTACGTGTTTGTTGCAGATGTCGACAGAGGGCTCCGTTTGATTACCGTCGCATGCCGACAACCAGTGTAATCATCGCGTTCTTCAACGAGGGCTGGACAACCTTAATCCGGACCATTTACAGCGTCCTTCACAACTCTCCAAGCTCACTGCTCACAGAAATCATATTGGTCGATGATTTCAGCGATAAACGTAAGATTTCTACCCAAACTACAAATTCACTTTTTTCGTAAACTTACGAAGATTTTTTACGAAGATTTTGTAGCATTTTTCCCATGTACCGTAACATCTTCTTTGACAATTTGACAAAGGATAGCAAGATTGTTAGGTTTTCGAAATTTTGTTGAATTAAGGTTAAAATGCAGAATTTTTTTCATGTTCTGATTTCTCTGATTTAAGGACATTTATTGTTCCCAGTAAAATTTCCAGGTCTTACAACAAAGTCCAGGTTTTTTTACACCTCAGTAGGAGAGCGCCCCGACACGTAGAGGCCAAATATTACCGAACTAAATTTGCATCCAATCTCGTTTGTTTTGAAACTGCGTGAAAACGTGCAACTGTAAGTTGTGGAACTTCACGCATGTTCATTCATGCAATGATTCAGCAAATTGTAACTTGTGTCTAGACAAGTGATTCTCAGCTTGTTTCAGGCCATGGACCACCAGCCAAGTGTGAAGAACGTCGTGGCCCACTATTTGTTTTGAGTTTTTAAGTATAGTAAACATAAACAACAAGCATTGAGTGTAATTTACCCTGATGAAGGCCCCCCCCCCCCGTCGAAACGTCGGAATAAAAATACAATTGCCAGAAGAGCTTTATAAAGCAAGCATTTGACTTGAAATACATTTCTTTAAAACCCAGTTTCTTTAAGACTTGGCATAAAAATTGACATTATTTGCTTGACAGCAAAGCTATTTGCAACTGTATTCAATTTATCGACAAATATAGTGGGCTTCTTGTAGACAACATGGACCACCAGTTGAGTGCCACTGGTCTAAATATTTTTGCGTATTAAGTTGATTTGCAACTTTTTTTATCCCCCCCCCCGACAAATATAGTGGGCTTCTTGTAGACAACATGGACCACCAGTTGAGTACCACTGGTCTAGATATTTTTGTGTATTAAGTTGATTTGCAACTTTTTTTAACGCAGCTTACTTGAAAGAGAAACTTTCCGATTATCTCCGGGGTTTGGAGCGAGTTCGTTTGGTTCGAACGAAGAAAAGGGAAGGATTGGTTCGGGCCAGGCTGCTGGGCGCGTCACTCGCTGAAGGTTATATGACATTCGGCTAGATAACTTCCTATTTTGTATCATGCTTGCTTGTGAGCTTAAAAGTGCGTGTTTACTCCTATAACATTTTATTGTTGAGTTGAGTTTATTTCGCTTGGTGAAAAACATCATAGCCACACAGTTGCGCTATAACAATCACCTAGCCGGAAATGCTGGTATCACTTATCACCGGTACAAAAAGTCACACGTTTATACAAGATATGACAAATACAATTTGGTCACTGCCAAGCCACCGAATTCGGATGAAATGTTCGGCCCACTTTTACAGGGAGGGGGGATGAGTGCCTCACAACCTGAGCATATTTATTTTGTACCATGACATATTTCTGTGTGCGTCACAATCAGCACGTCATAAAAGAAAACAAACGCAACATTCCAGAAAGACCCGGTCACATGTGCTACAGACAGGGTTGCCATACCGACAGTATTTTTGTTGGACGACGTCTTGGAAAATCAAGCTCTTTATTTGTATCTTTATATCTGTGGCAACCCTCACTATTAAGTGCAATGCGTTTTACAGCAAAGTACTGAAACCGTATCTTATGGTGTAAACTATCCGTGACTTGACTGTGACGTGACTGGGATAAAAAACTGTGCTTTACAGAAATCGTCCTGATCCAACGTGCGCTCAATACAGATGATTTAAGTTACGGATTATACACACTAGATTGGAGCTTTAATACACTTAAAACAGTCTTTGTTTTTCGTTTTGCAATGTAAGATACAAAAATTAATTTCGCCGCTGAATTCCTCAGCTGTTGTTTTCTGTTTAATGTCGAATATAGGCGATGCGAAACCGTGGAACCGCCAAACTGCGATAGCACTTTGGTGTGAGGTGGTTGAATGCGGTTCAGTGTAACGCAAACTCCACATGAACACGTACAGCTGGCCACACAATGATACTGTGCTGAATCCCACACAAAACCACAGTTTGACGTTGAACTACACTGTTTCACGTTTCATGATCCAAGCATATTTTTTTCAGGCGAAGTTTTGACGTTCCTGGACTGTCACTGTGAATGTATGCACGGCTGGCTTGAACCTCTGCTGGAACGGATAAATCAGGATGAGACGGTTATAACAGTTCCTGTGATCGACACAATCGACTACAACACATTCGAGTGAGTACATGCAGAGTTAACTACTCAGTTTATTTCGAGTTTGCGAAAGAGTTGTGCAGGGCGATGTTAAGGTGGCTAGAAAAATTGGTTCCGACTTAATGGTGCACGTTTGAGTGTGGTGCGTTTTTTATGGTTAAACCTTTAAAACTGTTTTGACTTTACATAGCTGGTTTCGATTCCGCTTTAAGCACTGAAGCAGAAATGTGAGTATTTTTTGAATAAGGCAGTGATTGGGCATCTTTAAGACAGGTTTAGGACGCCGCGTGCCGATATTTTGGAGTCTAATAGTTGTTTGTGAAAGTTGATATAAACAGCAATTACCAAGTGGCCAGATTTGAATGCGTAAGCTCGGTTTTTGGTCTGTCTCATTCTAACAAACATAAAACAACAATTTATTAAATCATGTAAAAAAACTACTTTAAAATACTAACTTTAAAGTCACATGGCGTGCAATGAAAAACACCTCGCGTGGCCATCTATAGACACGTGTTCCAGGGGTTGACGACCCCTGTTTCGAAGGTGGTTTGTTCAATTCGTTTCCAAGCGACAAACCCTAATTTATTGAACAAATTTCGCCAAACCAAATTTGCCCCATTTGAATTTCTTTTCACACAAACAAGACTAAACAGGGAAATCATTATTACGCCATCTCGACCTTATGTGCGCACAAAATCATTTTGTGAAGGTCACCTCTCAAGGTCACAATCGATCGTTGTCGTGATTTGTGGATACAGTTGCCATGGTGATAAGATCTTGTGTCCATATTTGATTGTGATGTCATAGGTTGAGTGATTGTTTGTTTGACAGGCAAAGGGGGATTCCCCTTGGAGTGGGAGGTTTCAATTTTACAAATAATAAAATCTGGGTGCTTCTTGGTCACGAAAACCGTTTTGAATTTGGTAGAACTTATAGCTTGTCTCTAACATGAACTTATGAAGCACTTCAAAACGTTCCTGGGCAATTTTAAACAGATGGAGAGTTTGAAATTACCGGAGTTGGCGTTTTAGACGTTGACAAATTCGGCAACCCTCTGATTTTCACATTGTCATGATTTTTGATTGGCAGTCGAACTTAGATATTTTTCTCCCTGTAAGATTAAGATACAATCTCACACTGAGCCGGGTTTAATCCTCGCATTGTGAGATCGTGCGAGGGAAACTTATGGGTCGTGATGTGAATGATAATGGCGGGAAAATTGTGATCGGTAAATTGTAGGTTTCGTTATGACCGGGATCAGTAAAGATAAGCACAGGTGCAGGCAGTTAACCCTGATGTACACACAAAATGCTTCACACTTTCATAAACAAGCTATTTGCTGTGAGGCATAATGTATAAACATATATTGCTCTTCCAGCAGTGTTTTATTATGAATAATCGACGTTTCGACATCCTATACAAGACGCCTTCATCGGGATAATCTATGTTTCAAAGATATGGCGTATGTCTGACTTTAAATTGCCTACTTTTGCCGTTCAAACCATCAATCTTGTTTGTTTGTTTGTTCCCCAATCCACTTTGTGGTTTGAAGTACTGAAGTTTTTCCTTCTATTTTGGAAACATAACCCACCATATCCCTCTTGATTCGATCTAAGTTTTTTGTTACTTGAAACACAAGAATCGAGGCGAGATTCGAACCCATAACATCTGGAAGTCCAGTTAGTTGAACGTTTCCATTCAACCCAGAATGCGACAAATCCATAAACTTTTGTGTTGTTCGAGGCGTTTTGAAAGTTTGTTTCGAATTCACACCTGTGATAGTTTGCGAAAATTGTGGCAATCTTTTGAAAATTGGGGCGAAGGTGCGTTTCGTGATTGAAATGATTGCCCAACTTTCGTTTAGACATTTTTTCACCTTCAAGTTTTACAAACTCAAAAAATGGTTAGTCCAGTAACTTGACTGTTCAGAGAGGAATTCCTTACTTAACAGTTCAAAACATTTTCATTCCTCCCCAATAGACCACTTAGTAGATGCTAAACCATTCAAAGATCATTTAAAATTGGGTCTGTTATCGACCCCCCCCCCCCCCCCCCCCCCCCCCCCCCCCCCCCCCCCCCCCCCCCCCCCCCCCCCCCCCCCCCCCCCCCCCCCCCCCCTTTTCCAGTTTCAACTTTTTACAATTGAATTATTTTTAGTAAAAAAAGGGGCAAGTGCCGTTGTGCTTGTAAACGAACAGCAAATAAATTATATTGACAGAAGGTTTACCAATAATTTCCCCTTCAAATTGAACAGTTAATGGTGAAAATGCTTTACATGCTTTATTTTTCAAACGTTTCGGCAAATGCTCATGCCATCGTCAGTGATATGGGGGCTACATCCGTTTATAAACAGTTGAGTCACGTGAAGGAATGATAAATTTAACATTGTTATATTTGTTTCAGATATTACTATGGAGGACACGAACCTCAGATAGGCGGGTTTGACTGGCGGTTGACGTTTCAGTGGCACACAATACCCGACCACGAGCGTAAGAGGAGAAAGTCACCTGTGGACCCCATCAGATCGCCCACCATGGCAGGGGGGTTGTTCGCGGTCAGCAAAAGTTATTTCGGTCACATCGGGACTTACGACGCTGGAATGGAGATTTGGGGAGGGGAAAACCTGGAGCTGTCGTTCAGGGTAAGTGAAGGGGAAAAATCTACTAACACCATACCTCACGACAGACCTACATTTAGCTAATTTTCGATAGGTGGCGCAAAGAGCTGAATTTTTAGCAGCTGAAGAGGGGGTTGGGATGTAAGTTTTTTAAATTTTACATTAAGCACTAAGTTATATTGCTAGATTGCTAAAATTTTGGATGCTAATACCTTACCCCGATGGGTCTGTCGCGAGGTATGGTGTTGTGTGATTTTCCTAAATTTACAAACTCGTTGGATGAAATATCCATTGAGGCGGTTGCACTGTGCAGTCAGTTGATGATCTCATAAAGTTAAGTTTCTTGTGGAACGCAACACAAGCGCACGTCGCAAGATACCTCAATATTACCGCCCACTTCAAATTTTAAAATAAGAAGCCGTTTTGTCTGTAAACATGATCTACTCTACTGCATATCTGTCCAATGTGCAGCCTGCGGGCGTCTTCACCTGATTACAACTGCCCCCCATTAAGAAAAGTTTGGACACCCCTGATCTACTGCATTAAACAACGGAGGTTCGATCTGCTCAAGCATTTCACAAAACTGCTAGTAGTGGGCGCTACAGCACATGTTAAGAAGGATTCGAATATTTCTCTCTCTTAGAATAAAATAAACACACAAATACAGTACGTGGCATCAAAGTTGTTAACGGGCCTGAAATTCGAGCCCGAGCCCGAAAGTACAATCTTGAAACCCGACCCGAACCCGAATCGCTTTCTAGAAGCCCGTTTAGGCCCGAAAGCCGCTTGACAGACATTGAAGCCCCCGGCCCGACTTACAACTCTGCGTGGCATCGCCCAAACTCCAAAGTGTTTTAACGTGACAACATAAATTGCTGTCTTGAGTTGTAAGTCAGGCGGGTCGTCGTAGAAATTCCGCTCCACTTGCAACTGGTCTCGTTCACCGGCACTTTACACTCCTCAGCTCAAACTCATTTTCCTCCGCAGACGTGGATGTGCGGCGGCAAACTTGAAACTATCCCCTGTTCGCATGTTGGTCACGTGTTTCCCAAGCAGTCTCCCTATCCGCGCCCGAAGTTTCTCACCAACACGCTTCGTGCCGCTGAGGTTTGGATGGATGATTACAAACAACATTTCTACATCAGGAATCCACCAGCTGTTAAGGTTCGTGACATGAATCGCGTTACCGGTAAATGTATCCACAAACATTTGCACTGAATCTAATGAAAACAAACGTCACAATAAGATAAATGTGTAACAGAATGAACCATTTTGTAGCGTTACCTCTTTAATGCAAAATCATAATACGCCAGGCCCATTGAGGGCGTCATACTGAATAAGCTGGTTTCCCAAGCATTCCCATATGGCAAGCCGTAGGCTAGAAAAATCTAGCCTGCAGCGGGATTCGAACCCACGACAGCAGTCTTCCCCAGACTCGCGCTCTACCAGCTGAGGCCCCCCCCCCAGTCGAATCACAAGCACCGTTGCCTGCCTTGTATGCTGCACATGTCAGTTTTGTAGCAAGGGATCGCTCTTTCAATGCATGCATGGTTGGAATATTATTTTCTCTTATCATTTCATATCGTGACATTCCAAGAAAGCCAAGTTTGTTCAAAAAAATATAATATATAAATATTAGAGATAAATTCCTTGCTTTGGGCAATTGAAGTTTTTACACTTTGATCATGATTATAATTATATCTTATTGTGACGTTATAGGAGGATTATGGTGATGTCACAGACCGCAAACAGCTCCGCGAGCGCCTCAAGTGTCGGGATTTCAAGTGGTATCTTGACAATGTTTATCCTGATCTCCACGTCCCAGAAGACAAACCGGGTTCTTACGGAGCTGTGAGTCATATTATCTAGTTTGTGACGTCATACTCTATTGTTGTGACGTAACAAAGCTCATTATAAAATCCAGTTTGAATGATACGAACATAATTTGTTTCAAACACAGGCCACCCCCCCCCCGCGCCTCAAGTGTCGGGATTTCAAGTGGTATCTTGACAATGTTTATCCGGATCTCCACGTCCCAGAAGATAAACCGGGTTCTTACGGAGCTGTGAGTCATACTCTATTGTTTGTGACGTCATACTATATCGTTGTGACGGCATAAAGCTCATTATAAATTACAGTTTTAATGATACAAACATAATTTGTTCCGAGCACAGACAAGAATTAATTTTTATTTGCAAGATTTTAAGTTTTAAAAAAACCGTTACAGTAAAATCGTTGTTGTTTTACCATGTAAAAAATCTTTTAAAATTTCCTGTTTGTTGAAAACATTTTCCCAACTAACACGAAACCATTCAGTTCCGAAACAGCGGTATGACGTCATATTGCCTTGACTACGCTCCACCTCAGCATAACCCGACAGGCGGACGAGTTTCTGTGTTCGGTTGCCATGGGCAGGGCGGTAACCAGGTAACGGCTGTCACGTGATTAATGAATCTTCCCTGTCACCACTAGATAGCGAGCAAGAGCGCACATCGGTGTCTGTACTACCCGTCAAACCGGGAACCACCCATGCCAAGGTTCGCCAATCTCACACGTACCTGGTTCGGCCGTAAACTCACACTCAACACTTGCTATGCCTTCCACTCGTTGCAGGTTCAATCCGTGTGATAATACGCTGTGATGTAATTACGGGTTATTGGGGCGTTTGTTGTGTTGGGGGAATCGAAATCGAGATTTTCTGCATGAAATAAAAAGAAGCAATACTTTCAAATATTCGCTGAAATCATTTAATCATTTACTCCATGGGACACATAAGTTTGTTTTGACGTAGCAACATTGAAACGCCATGTAATATTTGAAACGGTTAACAGGTAATTTTCTTTGAGTTCTAATTTCTTGGTCGTAAAAGTGGAAAACTTCTTGCCAGGCAGTTGCAGTAGAAATGAAAACACCTTCTTTTAGAAAATTTTGGATTAAGGAAATCAATTAAGATCGGCACCTTAAATTTACAAATTTCAACATCAATCAAAGTTTTCTAACTTTGTCCCCCCCCCCCCCCCCCCCCCCCCCCCCCCCCCCCCCCCCCCCCCCCCCCCCCCCCCCCCCCCCCCCCCCCCCCCCCAACAAATTGTGTTGCCTAGCAACTAGCGGTGAACAATTAGTGTCGATCAATTGGTGACGGGAAAGATTGAATTATTGTGTTTTTTTACAAACAATCTCTTATTTCTGCATGTTTAATTTAAGAATTTATCCTTTAAATCAGTGGTTCCCAACCTTTGTCGACGAATTCCTCACTTAACAATTCCAAACATTTTCATTCCTCCCCAATAGACAACATAGTTGATGCTAAACCATACAAAGATCTTTTTAAATTGGGTATTTTATCAACTTCACAGGTTATATTGCCAGAGCTTAAGTGTCTGTTTACAAACCACATGTAAATATTAAAGTAAATTCCTCCACTCAAGTTTTGAAATTCCTCCCTACATTGGGAACCACTGTTTTATGTTATATAAACCACTTTATTGCTTTGAGCCGTCGTTACAACTACATTTGGGTAATTCACCCGTCAGCAACAAACCCTTAATCGATATTGTGCAGTCTTACAAACAATCGCATGTCTATTTGTATATCTGTAAGTTTAAAATTTATCTTTTATTTTATATTAAACCACTTTATTGCTTTGAAATTTCGCAACAATTACATTTAGTAATGCCCGATATTACTCGATATTGCACAGTTTTTCGAATACACTTCCCGCAAGGAGGTTCGCTTCAACTCGGAGAAGGAAATGTGCATGAGTGCAGTGGGTTCGGACGACTCAGTGACGATGTTGGATTGCGTTTCCGACAATCGACAACCGCCACGTGTCCAGCAGTGGACGCACTCACAGGTCGGTAACATAGAAATCATAAAAAAAGTTTGTAAATACCGATAGGTGGCGCAAAGAGTTGCTGAACATTTGAAAGTTGATCAAGCTGTTGCTGTCAGGCGTAATGTACAAACGAGTATTGTTATTCCCGCAGTTTTTAGGCCCCCCCCCCAACATAGAAATCATAAAAAAAGTTTGTAAATACCGATAGGTGGCGCAATAAGTTGCTGAACATTTGGAAGGTAAATAGGCTGTTGCTGCCAGGCATAATGTACAAACGAGTATTGTTATTCCAGCAGTTTTATTATAAATAACCGACGTTTCGATGTCCTACACATTGTATGGGTAAATTCTATGAGAGTGCCCCCCCCCCCACGAATTCGTCACTTAACAATTAAAAACATTTTCCCAATTTGACTCCCAAAAGCTTCCAAATTGACTACATACTACATCCTAAACCATACAAAGATCATTTAAAATTGGATCTTTTATTAACTTCACAGGTTATATTGCCAGAGCTTAAGTGTCTATTTACAAACCACATGCAAAACTCAAAGTAAATTTCTTCCCTGTTGGGAACCATTGATTTATGTTGTATTAATCCGCTTTATTGCTCTGAAACTTCGCAACAATTGCATTTGGGTAGTTGTAATCTTTGCCCAGTAACAAACCCCCCCCCCAAGTTCGGCTTCATGCTTGACAAAATGTCTAAAAAATGAGAACTCGGTGACCTTATGAAAACCTGAGATAATCAATGACTTTGTTTTAAGGACGGGACGATTCGAACGCAACTGAACGAGAAATGTCTGGAGGCTGGAATGAATAAAGACGGAAAACCGGAACTGACACTGAAACCTTGCGTGGGGGGAAACCTTCACCAACAGTGGTACTGGACATGACGTGTCGCGTTGCTACTGGCAACACGCTGTGCAATATGACGTCCTACACGTCACAATGCTGTCACCACAAGCATCGGTTGTGACGTAACAAAGCGATTTTTGTTTTTGCTTAAAAAGCGATGATGGTGTTTTTTTTTCTGTTTTTTTGTGTCTGATATTTATGAGTTATTTTTTTGACTCAATCCATATGTTGCGTGTTGCTAATGACGACAATCTTAGTGAATTAGAAAAGTAACAAACATGAATTACGTGAAATTTATTCAATTTCATGTTGCAAGGGTACGGGATAGCACTTATTGCATTCATTATTATTAGCAAATAATATTTTTCGCTTTTCTTTTTGATTTAATGTTAAACTATCTTTATGTTTTGCGAATACTTATTTTTGAATCCTTCCAACAATTTCAACATGACGAAAAAAACTTAGTTTTGAAAGAAAATTCCACAATGCAGTTTTTATCAACGAACTATTTTTAAGTTTTTTTTCGTAGTTTGCTCAAATACTGCAGTTATTGCGACCACTGTATAACCAAAATGTTACATTACCGTGAAAAAAAGTGGATTATTGTGGTGTTTTGTGTATTTTTGTGTAAGGTTTGTAACTGTTTAGATCAGTGGTTCTCAAACTTTTTTATTGTCTTGGCTAAATTGTAGTTTTTTAAGTGTGTAGGGAGCCGCAAAAAAAAACGAAACCTTAAACCCCCCCCCCCAGTTTTTATCAACGAACTATTTTTAAGTTTTTTTTCGTAGTTTGCTCGAATACTGCAGTTATTGCGACCACTGTATAACCGAAATGTTACATTACCGTGGCCCCCCCCCCAAGCTAATATATACGGCGGTTCGATGTCAGTTTTTACAAGCAGAAATAAGAACTAGGAAACGTACATCGTACTACGTAATGAATTGTTGGTCAGCAGAAAAACTTATACCCCCCCCCCAAGCTAATATATACGGCGGTTCGATGTCAGTTTTTACAAGCAGAAATATAAACTAGGAAACGTACATCGTACTACGTAATGAATGGTTGGTCAGCAGAAAAACTTATTTTAAAAATTAGCGAGGAAAAATCTGCCTGTTTAACCGAGAAAAAAACTTTTGCCGTATGATTAACTCTGCGCTCATCAGTTTTTTGTTTGATTATTCGGGTAATCCCCTGTTGCCAAAATGCTGGAATTGTTTAAAAAGCATGAGGCGTTGTATGTGAAAATTTTCCCACAAATGTCATGTTTCGCCCAAAAAACATTAGTTTTTTACGGTAAGTGAGCACCAAGATAAGTTTAATGGCTTTTTTAATCTAAATTCTCTGAAAATCTGTTCGCAGAAACGTAAAGAAACGCGATGACCTCAATTTTTACGCAACGCAAGCTCCCAAGTATTTAAGTGCAAAAGAAGTAGTTGAGAAGCAGCTAAGGGCCGAAATTCAGCCTCCAAAGGCAAAGAAATGGTTGGTTGTTTGCAATTATTTCGGTGGATTGGTAAAAGTGGTTCTGTTTCAAAAGTGTAGTGTTAAAAATTTTGCAACTGCAGTTATGAAATATTGACAAAATTAAAACCACTTTTTAAAACCTGGGTAAAATTCATGAATGTGGACAAACTGATCTCTCTTTATTGTGGAGTAAATAACAGCACTTTTGTATATTTTCTTCAGGTCTAAGACCGCTGTACTGGAAGCTCTCAATGAAAATGTGAAGTTTTGTGTGAGGCCTCACTACATGGCTCTCCAATCCCCACAATATTGGGGGAACTATGAAAAAAACTCTTCAAAATACATTGCAAGGATGTAAGTACTTTGAAACCAAGTATTAATTTCAATCTTATAGAGCTCTTCTGGTAATCGTATTTTTGTAACCATGTTTCAACAGCCTAAACAGGTCGCATTGATCAGTGTAAAGTGTTCAAAGCGTTATCTCTGTAAGGGAAATATCAAGACTGGCAGCAATTGTATTGATTTGTTGTAGAAAAAAACACATTGCCGGAAGAGTGGGGGCTTACAGCCTAGGCAAATGTGTCCAAGAAGGGTGGTAGAAAATACAGCATTGTTTGTTAAATGTGAGAAATAAGCCTCAACAAGAAAAATAAGATCAGATTCTAGTGTTGTTTCAATTACAAACCCTCACCCAACCCTAAAAGTTCTAACCGTCAGTGCTTCACAAAAGTCCTTAAAAATTATAATTTTTGCATGATGTATATTTGTCCATTGAAACTGCTTATGATATCATGCAGTATATAGCCAAGTCGCTCAGAGAACCATGAACTTTAACTGGTTTCACTTTAATATGTCCGATTTTTGTGGTGTTTTGTGTTCTTGTATTCAAGTTTTGTAACTGTTTAGAAACCTTGGACCACAAAATTTTTGCAGGCATTAAATCTGTTCAAACAGAACTAATATATACGGCAATTTGATGTCAGTTTTTACACACAGAAATGGTATTTAACCTGATGAAGATGACCTGTACAGGACGTCAAAACGTTGGAATAAAAATACATTTGCCAGGAGAACTCATAAACTTGATATTAGCCTGGCAGCAATAGCTTATATATGTCCGTTATAGGTTAATTTTTAAAGTAGGTTTTATTTTCAGGAATGGAATAAAGGCTGCAAATTATGTGATTTCGAATCAGAGAGAAATATTTGAGCATGATTGGGACGCAGATAATATTGATCCCTGGTTGAGGATAAATCCCGATGAGCAATTTCCAGACGATCCTCTTCAAGAAGAGGAGATTATAAAATGTTTAGAGGAAGGAAATGAAACGGAAAGTTATTCCGATGAAGATGTTGCTGAGGAAGACTCAACAATCAAATTAGACAATTCCTTGGAATCTTTGAAAATTTTGCTGTCAAACAAGAAAGTACAGTTATTTTTGTTATTTGAAATTTATACTTTGTACTCAGGGTTACAGTGTTTTTTTAAGGTGTTTTTTTTAAGGTTTCCGAAACGGTCCCCCAAATTGCCCCCCCCCCGAAAGTACAGTTATTTTTGTTATTTGAAATTTATACTTTGTACTCAGGATTACAGTGTTTTTTAAGGTGTTTTTTTTAAGGTTTCCGAAACGGTCCCCCAAATTTCTCCAGCGGTTTCCCCAAATTCCCCCCCCCCCCCCCCTATACACGGACTTGAAAAGTAATTTAATCATAAACATAACTGCCAAAATACTTGTGTATATGGAATACATCATGCAGATGTTTCAACAATCTCGGTTGTCTTCATGATGTTTATCATTATACTTTGTATTTTTAATTCTTTTTCCGCAGAAGTTACATAAACAAGCTGCTTCATACTGTTACGCTGTTTAAAACTGCAAGCTATCATAAAGAATGACAAGTCTCGTCTTAGAGGCAATTGTTTGAGCCAGAAAATATCTCATCCTAAAATATTTTTGTTGTTACAGCCTGAACCAGCTGCGGAAATGTTTCTATCTCTTAAGGAGGATGGAGTAGAAATCCCTGACGCCGTAACAAATCAGTTGATAGGTTTGCTTGCATTTTATCGGGCAAGCTTAAATGAAGTGAAACAACTTGAAAAATATCCCAACCAGGTAATTACTAAATTTTTAATTTTTGAAAAATAAAACAATTGTCAGTGGGAAGTTGTTCAAAATCAAAACAAATAACTTTGTAACTTTTTTATGTGCACATTTTTTTATGAAATCATTGCATATTGGTTAAAATTTGCTATGGCTACTAGTAACGATACCAGGTTTTGAAACAGTACCGATACCGAGTACCATGTGTTTATACCCCCCCCCCTGTCAGTGGGAAGTTGTTCAAAATCAAAACAAATAACTTTGTAACTTTGTTATGTGCAATTGTTTCATGAAATCATTGCATATTGGTTAAAATTTGCTATGGCTACTAGTAATGGGACGATACCAGGTTTTGAAACAGTACCGATACAGAGTACCATGTGTTTATACCTTTGATACCAAGTACCATGTGTTATACCTTCGATACCGAGTATCAGGTACTCGTCCCATCACTAATGGCTACACAATTGCCATACCACCCCCCCCCCCATTTCCCACTAGTGGGAAATTTCCCACCGGTTAAGAACCACTGGGCTACACAATTGCCATACCATCATATAAATGTAGCATTTCCAAACGTTTGAAATATAAAGCAGTTCGCTTTTTACATCTATTTGGGCCGTTATTTTCACCATTAAACTTATGAACAGATCCGTATATAGTGTTCCAATGTAACTTTAAAAAAAAAAACTTGTATTAAATTTTATCTTAATGACAAATTTGCAGTCACTTTATTCCTGGAGAATGAATCGAAAGCAAGAAGTGAATTTGTTGCATAAAGTTATGGGCACAATTCCGTCTCCCACCCCAGAACAACTAACCGCTTGCATCCGTTGTCATGTTTTGGTGAGAAACGTGACATTTTATTTGGTTTTGTCATTTTTCTTCATGTGTGTTTCGAAACAGATTAACACATAACTCACTACCTCTATATGACTAAACACGATTTATTCAAGAAAAATTGTTGAAACTTATTTTTTTGTTTGAATTTGTTATTCTGTTTTAAAGTTTTAAACCATTATCTGTCATGCAGATAAAATGTCAGGGTAAAAATAACAAAAACTCGAAATTTGGTTTTTCTCAAACTAGAAAATAATGTCCAATAACCATTTTTTATGCTTTTTCCTGTTTTAACCATTCAGTTTTATAGAACTATGACTTTGCCACTGCATGCGAAACTTACAGAAAGATTCCCAATCAAGACAGCACACAGTTTAGTCCCCCCCCCCGAACTATGACTTTGCCACTGCATGCGAAACTTACAGAAAGATTCCCAACCAAGACAGCACACAGTTCAACTTGGAAAGTTTCAATTCAGTCATGTTGGCACGTTTGATGTTGAATATAAATTATTCAAACTGTTTGGTGAGTTGATAATACCTCTAAAAATGTTTTGCAATCCTGTGTAACATTTTTTTTATGCCATGTATCATGAAACTGTTTTGAAATGAAATAATTCCGTTCAAGCAGTGGTTCTCAACACGTTTCAGGTCATGGACCACCAGTTCAATTTAATAAATATTATGGGCCAGTCTATTGTTAAGTAAGGATAAAGAAAGCACCCACAACAAGCATATTGACTTGAAATATATTCCCTCAATACAGAATTTCGAGCAGTGATATCAAACAACTGACAGCTAATAATATAAATGGCCAATAACTTGAGAAGCTTTTTACGTACCGAATATTCAATAAATGATGTGCAAGTATTTTAAGTTTATCACCAAATATAAATAACGTCCTGTGGACCGACCAAAAAGTCATCGTGGACCACTAGTGGTCCCTGGATCAGCAGTTGAGAACCATTGTCTTAAAGTTACACAAGATACTCAATGCTTGCAGTTGACTTTTTTATTGCCGTTTTTTTATGTAGGGTTTGCTGAAGGAAATACGCGATGCCGGATATTTGCCAAACCGGGAGAGTTTTGTAAATATTTTAACTTGCAGGCCGACAAATTCACCCGAAGTTTTAATCAACTTCTGGGCGAAAGTTATAAATGAGATGGATTACCTTGGCATCGGTAGGTTTAAGTGAAGTAAAAATTTTCCATAAACTTTCATCCAATAATAAATTCAATCATCTTATTTCGCCGCAAACCAGGAACACTGTTGCAACAATTAAATTCAAGTTACTAAATGGCGAAACATTATACGGTGTAGCTGCAGCTTGTTATGGGTCCCCTTCCCTGAAGGGGACTCATCTTGATTTCACTCTGTTTTTTTCTGTTTTTTTTTCTGTTTTTTTCTTTTTTCTGCCGAAGTTTGTCCATGCACTTTTGGCATGAAATCTTTGGTGGATTTGGATAAAACTTTCACAGATGGTAGATATAGTTATGTAGATGTGCCATCTGCTTCGCCTGACTTGATAACCCCAATATTTACCCCGCTAGCCCCCAAAATGTAAAACGTTTTTGAAAGTTGCTGCGCACCACAAACGAAAGATTTCTCTGGTGGAATAGTATAATAAAGACAACATAGTACTTGGTAGTTGTGTTGGTGCATTACTTGAGGACGTTTTTGCACATGCCAGTCAGAGGTGTATTAACAGCCTTATTACGTCAGAAGGGTTAACAAATGTTGCTAATAACACCTCTAGCGGTCTAAATTTTAAACTTTGTCCGATTTNCCCCCCCAGTCTTGATGTCCCAATGCGCCAACCTCACCCTCTGATGTGAGTCCCTGCCACATAACGCTTTAAGTAACGGTGTAGCTGCAGCGCGTTTATCATCTTTCCACCAATTGCGCCCTCAACTTTGTAGCGCCTAATAACGTCCCAACGTTGCGATGCTATTTCCGGCTTGGTGAATATTTTAGCGCAATTGTGCTGCTACGATTTGTTTCACCGGCGAAATAAACTCAACGCAACAANTATTTACAACTTTGCATGTGTGGGGACCCATGAGTTTCTGCTTGCAGAAACAACTAAGGTTAAAAAAGCCGGTGGCCAATATGGGACCCAATATAAAATAAGCATAGGTAATATATTATTGTTTTAAAATAGGTTATAATGTATATGCAATGGCAATATGTGCTAAGCCACCCTTCTAGTTTAATCATGATCCACCAATTGTGCCATTTTTCGGCTTGGTGAATATTTTAGCGCAATTGTGCTGCTACGATTTGTTTCACCGGCGAAATAAACTCAACGCAACAATCAATTCGTTCGGCCGTCGCCAGTTTGCGTTCGCTTGTAGGCTGGGGGGGGGGTAATTCAATATGAGCAGCAACTAATCGTGGCATAAAAATTGGAAATCCAGTAAAAATGTGTCGATGTATTTCAGATGTGGGGTTGGATGCTTACGTAGCGATGATGAATACGGCTGACGGGCTCCGAATCACCAATAAACAGAAATATCAAGTGCAGCGCGCTATCTTGGAACACATGAAGGGCAGATGGTTGGACCCGGACGACCCCATGAACGGTTAGTGCTTGGTTTGTTACAAATATTCACACAAGTTCACAACCCCAAACAAATACGCCAGGCCTATTAAAGGCGTTGTACCGAATCAGTCGGTCTCCCAAGCATTCCCATATGCAAGGCACAGGTTAGAAAAATCTAGTCTGTGGTGGGATTCGAACCCACGACAGGAAACTGAGCTACACAGGCTCAGTGGAGATTCGGTGGAAAATCGAATCACAACCCCCAACAATTGCGAGACAATGAAATTTAACCAACATCCACAAAATTCATGCCCCGAAGTAAATCGGTCCGACCCGAAAACATAACAAATAATTCACCATTTGTCACACGAAAGTCGCAATAAAACATTAATATATAGCTCCAGTCATGGGTTCGAATCCCGCCGCAGGGCAGATTTTTCTAACCTGTGCCTTGCTGTATGGGAATGCTTGCGAGATTGCTGGTATGCATGAACGCTTTAGGGCTGATCGCAGTACGTGTGTAAGTTTACCTTGGTTGGTCGGATTGCTGATACCCCACTACGAAGCTGACATGTGCAGCATTCAAGGAACTTAACGGCCATTTGACTTTAGCGTATGATTAATGTGATTCCCCACTGGGGGGGGGGTGGCTGATCGCAGTACGTGTATAAAAGTTTACCTTAGTTGGTCGGATTGGTGCGAAGCTGACATGTGCAGCATTCAAGGCACTTAACGGCCATTTGACTTTAGCGTATGATTAATGTGATTCCCCACTAGACTGTTACGCATCGATTTCTTGCAGCTGGTGAAAATACTAAACTTTATTTCAGTTGCTTTCGTGGATAAAATTCACTGGAAGATTGCAGAGAATCCGGGATGCACGGCGCTGTTTTGGGAGATTTTTACATCAGGACAAAACCACAAACTACTGGAGCGATCAACGAAAAACTACCAAATTACGTAAGTGGCCTTTACCCTGGTAGTAGAGCCTTGAGTATATTGTTTATGTTGTGGATTATCTCTATAGTTAAGCCTTCCAACAGTTCGTTCACCCAAGCAGTGTATATGCTTACAACAGTGGTTTCAAAATTTGAAGGGAGAAATTTATTCTTTAATGTTTGCATGTGGTTTGTAAACAGACACTAAAGGTCTGGCAATATAACCTGTAAAGTTGATAAAAAAAACTATTTGAAATGATGTTTGTATAGTTTAGCATCTACTATGCAGTATATTGGGGAGGAATGAAAATGTTTGAGTTGTGAAGTGCGGAATTCGTTGAAAAGGTTGGGAACCACTGGCTTACAAGGTTGTCTTCACATTGCGAGTTGGACTTAATAGAAAATATTACTGCATCGATGTTTATACAAACGTTTATATCAGTGCTTCCCAACCTTTACCGACGAATTCCTCACTTCACAACTCAAACATTTCCATTCCACCCCAATAGACTACATAGTAGTTGCTAAATATACATCATTTGGGGGGGGGGTTTGGGAACCACTGACTTACAAGGTTGTCTTCACATTGCGAGTTGAACTTAATAGAAAATATGACTGCATCGATGTTTATACAAACGTTTTGTTCAGTGCTTCCCAACCTTTACCGACGAATTCCTCACTTAACAACTTAAACATTTTCATTCCACCCCAATAGACTACATAGTAGTTGCTAAATATACATCATTTAAAATTGGGTATCTTATCAACTTTACATATTCCCAGAGCTTTAGTGTCTGTTTACAAACCACATTTAAAGTAAAGTAAATTCATCCCTTCAAGTTTTAAACCCTTTTGGAGAAATTCCTTCCCGGCTGGGACAACTGCTTTAGAGACTCATGAGAACAAATTTGTGTTTCTTTGCAGACTTGGAATGCTTCTATCGTGTTTCAAAACAGAGGGGATGGAAAAAGTTTGGTCGACTTTGCAGCAACTTGTGCCAATGGTGAGAAGCTGCGTTAGTAATTCATACACAACTGGCATGTGAAGTAGTTTGGCGTTGTTGTTGTTGTTTTTGTTTCTGGTTAAAGTTATTTTGCTCGTTGCCTTTGGTCGAACGCGAACCGCTCTACCTCGCTATACTGGCTTGTAATGTATCTCGGTATGCAATTTGATTTGGTAGAGCTACTAACACAACAACTCACAGCAGGGGGGGGGGGAGCTGCGTTGGTAAAATTCATACATAACCGGCCTGTGAAGTAGTTCAGCGTCGTTGTTGTTGTTTTTGTTTCTGGTTAAAGTTATTTTGCTTGTTGCCTTTGGTCGAACGCGAACCGCTCTACCTCGCTATACGGGCTTGTATTGTATCTACGTATGCAATTTGATTTGGTAGAGCTACTAACACAACAACTCACAGCAGAAAATATTGCTAAATGCCGATAGATGGCGTAAAGAGCGCAGTTATTTAATATTTTGTCCCAAACAAGTCATCTTATGTTTGTATGTTGTGCAGAAACTTATCATGAACGACAAAACTACTGCTCTTCTCATCAAAGCGATTTTCCGCAACAAGCGACCGGAATATCTTCCTGTCACATACGCCATGTGTAAGTTTGCGGTTCTGCTGACTCACGCAAAAAACGCTGACCTAATCTGCTGACTCACGCTTAAACCGCCGACTCATTGTTTTATTTCTGTCGACTCACGCAAAACCCGCTGACTTATTATTTCATTTAGATTTGGACAAACGAATGGGAATGTATTCAGCGCGTTGCGCGTGGCTCGATGCAGCCAACCAACTGGTCGATTTGGCCGACAAAGACACAAAAACTCAACTGGCGATTGTCGGAACGGAAATACACTTCCGGTTGAAAGAATGCAAATCAAGAATTGAGTGAGTTTTTTTGAAAAAACTTGTTAAAAAGAAGAATAATTCAAAAATACATACCTCTACAAGTCTATTACAAAATAGGCATGTAAATGCTTTATATAAGCTATTGCTGCCAGGCATAATAAGTTTATAGAGCTCTTATGACAATTGTATCTTTATTGCGACATTTCGACGTCCTGTACAGGTTTAATTATTTTTTTCCTTTTTTTATCGTGCACTGTACTACTCGCATTCAGTGTTATTTACTCTGATGAAGACGACCTGTATAGGACGTCGAAACGTCGGAATAAAAAAATTTGCAAGAAGATCTCTATAAACTTGGTAAACGCTTTATTTCAAAAACAGCAATGTTTCACTAATAATGGCACGAGCATTTGCCGAAACGTTTACACAATACAGCATGTCGCGTTTCGTCTATTTGGGCCGTTATTTTCACCATTATGCAAAGTTTTTGATGTCAACGTTATTTAGCTAAAACTTATTAATAGGTAAAGATAAGAAATTTTGCTAGTGAACCTAATATCACCTTAAATATTCGATAATTTTATCGTTGAAGTAAGTTATGCTTTGTGCCCGGTACCACCTTGGCTTGGCCCATCCCACAGTGTAAACTATGCTACTAACGAACATAAAACAATTAAAACAACATGCTGTCCAACATATCCCAGGGGCAGAAAAAAAATTCACAAAAACTAAATATTTTGAACTGTTTATTTTTTCGCAAAAAATCTGTTCAATTATTTCCAATATTTTGATGAAAACAAATTTCGTTTCAAATTTTTCAGACGACTCCACCTCCTGAACGCTTCACTAAAGCTTGTTGCAAATTCGGGGACGGTTGCCCAAACTGCAGGGCTGATAGAAACTTATTTGGATAAATACAGCGAGTACCGAATACAGTAAGTAAAAAATCAAGTAAATGTCATATCCAGTGGTGGGATTCATCCGGTTCGCACCGGTTCTATAGAACCGTCTCACGAAATTTTATGAGACCAGCGAACCGGTTAGCATTACTGGTTACTGTCAATGGACTTTTTGTGACAGAGCCGACTGAAAAAATGACTTTTGTGATAGAACCGGCTGACAAAAAATTTGAATCCCTGAAAAATATGACTTTTGTGATAGAACCGCTGCAAAATATGACTTTTGTGTATGACTTTTGTGATGAAACCGGCTGAAAAATTTTTTAATTCCACCACTGGTCATATTTATTGGGATCTGTTTCTAAAGTAACTTTTGTTTAGCGAGGACACGAGAGCAGTTTGTAAAAACTTGCTGGAGAAACATCCACAATCGACTGCAATGCAAAAGGTTGGTTGAATATTTATTCTTTCTGTTTTTGTTGATTTTTATGAAGCTTGGTTTTAAGGCGGTAACCGACTTGGAAGAGAAATGGAAGGTCGGAAATGAATCATTGCAACGTAACAAACGAGCATTGTCATCTGATTCCTCCACTGACCCTTACGCCGATGATTGGTGGCCTTAATGTGTTTGGACAATAAATATTTCCGCGTTTATGTTGTGGATTATCTGTATAGTTAAGCCTACCAGCAATTCGTCAACCAAGGCAGTGTATATGCTTACAACAGTGGTTTTAAAACTTGAGGGGAGGAAATTACTTTATTTTTTACATGTGGCTTGTATACTGTATTGTGTTGTATTCATTTTGAAACTTGGCATTGAAATGGTACAGGGGGGGGGGATTTTTTACATGTGGTTTGTAAACTGTATTGTGTTGTATTCATTTTGAAACTTGGCATTGAAATGGTACATAGCATTACAGAAACACTACAATAGTGCCACAGACTCGGGAAACGGCTGCAAAAACTTGCGGTTGAAAATACCTCAATGCAAAACTGTTTACATAAAAAGACATAATACTATAAGACGCAGCAGCCGCACCCTGTGGCAATATAACCTGTGAAGTTGATAAAAAACAAATTTTTAATGATCTTTGTATGGTTTAGCATCTACTATGTAGTATATTGGGAAGGAATGAAAATGTGTTGAATTGTTAAGTGAGGAATTCGTCGAAAAGTTTGGAAACCACTGTTTTAAAACGTTGTCCGTATATTTTGTGATTGAAATTGCCACAAATGCACCGAGAAGATACAGGGGGGCGCTGTTTGCAACTTGCTAGTGCAGTGGATGTGCGCCAACTAGTGGGCGTGCAGTACGAATCCCATAAATTCGTTGGAGCCTGTGGGAACATTTTTAAAACTGGACCAATTGATTAATTTGAAAAAAAATTATCAAGAATCTGTCAAAAAGTCGCTGTGATAATCTTTGCCGCGTTATTTTGAAAACAAATATTTGTTTTGAGTTGAGTTTATTTCGCTTTGTGAAAGACAACATCGCGACACAATTGCACTACAACAATCACCAAGGTGGATATGAAGGGCACAATTGGTGAATGATGATGGTTGAACGTGATATAGCTACACCGTATTATAAAGCGTTATGTGACTGGGGCTCACAAGAAAGTGAATGTGGCGCATTGTGAGTATAACACGACTGGGGGAAACGATGGTGGGACCAGTCGATGGGCTTTAGTACGAATATATATAAGTGTAGTTGTGGTTTTTGTGAAAAAATATTTTAGTTGGGCAAAAATATGTTTATGCGATTTTTTAAACTTTCGACGGGGGGGGGGGACTGTGAGTATAACACGACTGGGGGAAACGATGGTGGGACCAGTCGAGGAGCTTTTGTAAGAATATATATAAGTGTAGTTGTGGTTTTTGTTAAACATAATTTTAGTTGGGCAAAAATATGTTTATGCGATTTTTTAAACTTTCGACGCATCGCTTCAAACGGTTTAAGAAGTTCCTACTGCAAAACCTAAAATTTGTTAATTTTCAATCAGTCTTGCCGAAATATTTTGTTACAATTCAATTAAAAATCAACTACCAAATAAACAAAACTTTGGGAGTGAACAGACACAACAATAATAAAGTTGGTTTGAAATCTGACTGGACTTCACAAAAGAAGGGGGTAGGTTTACAAAGCAGGGTGTAGGCTTTCAATTGATAACATAACGGTTGAGATGCAATGTTTCAAATCAAGTAGCAAAATAAAGACCTGGTTTGTATTGTTAATCAGTTTTGTCAAGATTGAAGCGTTTCAAAACAGTGTTCATCGTTTAATAAGAGTGTTATTTGACTAACAAGCACATAAGATTATACTGACAGTTTGCAAAATTTAAAAACGGGGTTATTTTAAGAATTCTGACTGGGGTTTTGCCAAACTGTTGATACGGTTGGTTGCGCAAAGCTGGGTGTCGAACCCGTTAACTGTTTGGAAAGTCATTCACCCTGATAGCCTGGGTTTGTAAAATTTGGAAAATATTAACTAAGCTATTGTTGATTGTAGTGAGATTGTTTGCTAACAGACCCAGACTGGCCTTAAGCCTTCCAAGCAATCTGTCTTTAAAGGTTTTATTGCAGAAAGTTCCCTGCTCTGCTGAAATGTTCACTAAATAAAGATATTGCTGCCAGACATAATGTATGCACGAGTATTGCTCTTTTAACGTTCACACTAGTTAACATAATAGCAGTGTACAGTTGCAGGATATATAGTAAGTTTTAAATGAAGTGAGCATTTTGATGTGATATTGATTGTGCTTTGGTAATCACACACCCAAGAATTTTCTTTCGAATGAAATATCATGTCAAGTCGTTTCAAGTCAAGGAAGGTCTTCAAACGCAAAAAGAGGTTTATTATTAGTCTGTTTACTTAAGGCGGTCGGGGGGGGGGTAATTTTCTTTCGAATGAAATATCATGTCAAGTCGTTTCAAGTCATGGAAGGTCTTCAAACGCAAAAAGAGGTTTATTATTAGTCCGTTTACTTAAGGCGGTCACTGATTTAGACCTATGTCCAGTGGTGGGATTCACATTTTTTGTCAGCCGGTTCTATCACAAAAGTGGGGGGGGGGGGGGGGGGGGGGGGGTCCGGTTCTCTGATCTCATAAAATTTACCTATGTGCATTTGGCAGTTGTTATGCACAATTGTGTCACATAACTTTTTTGATAATATACTTGTGCACTATGCTCTGCTGATTTATAGTATAATTGACTAGATTTTGTTTTGATTTTCTTACAGGTTACAAACCTAACTATTTATTCCAAAACAGTTTTTCTTTCATATATTTCCAACTGGTTGGGCTGTAGTTATGAAACAGGAGTAACCACCGCTAGTATTTCAACAGTACATTTTAGCTGGAATAAACATTTAAAACAAGATGTTAACAATATTAAAACGACGAAAAATTCGATTTTTTCTTCTGTTTATTGCTATATTCTGTTTGGTGTTGATCATTTCTCAGACATCTTTGCTGGCTTCGAGGTTAACAGTGTCCAATCATGTCGCAAACGTGCTGGAAATGGCACGAACCCGTATTTTACCCGATAAAGAATGGCCACCTGCACTCGAACGACCAACTGACAACAGGGCTGAAAAAATTGGCGAGTTCGGTGTACCAGTGCATTTAAACCTAACTGCAGAAGAGCAAAGTGAATACAATCTTTTGTGGAATAAATACGGGATTAACCAGTTTCTGAGCCAGAAAATATCCCCACATAGGGTACTGAACGATGCCAGACCCAAAGAGTAAGTAACCGCTGCATATTTCTGGAAATCTTAATTATGTTATTGTTAGAATAAGTTAGTAATTTATAGTGATGGGACGATACCAGGTTTTGAAGCGAGTACCGAGTACGATTACCGAGTACTTGAGTGTAGTGTTGTACTTAGTTGTATATCACTGGCTAATTTGTCTGACATGGTCGGGGTACAGGCGTGCACACACACATGCCGAAAAATGGGGGGGGGGGTAGTTGTATATCACTGGCTAATTTATCTGACATGGCCGGGGTACAGACGTGCACATACACACGCGTGCAGAAAAATGTAATCACCATCGTGATAGCGAAAAAGACGTACGTAAGCTGGCGGAACTTTTTTCCAATTTTGTGCTGTCCGAAGCAACTATAGGCCAAAAATTGCCCGTATTCTGGGGGGGGGGCCCGATTTTGTGCTGTCCGAAGCAACTATAGGCCAAAAATTGCCCGTATTCTTATGGTGTAAACCGGCCTTTCGTACTCGCACGTTGGTATCAAAAAATGAGACAAAATACGATACCGAGTACCGGGTACTCGTCCCATCACTAGTAATTTACAAATCTAAATCCGAGTATTAAACAGAGACTCGGTGGTTTTCGAGTCCGTTGCAATTCCACAACATCATACAGAAATATTTTTCAACCTAATGCTGTTTTCACTATCCTAGGCTATATTTTTATTACTTTCATGAACGGATAGCATACGTTGACTCTAAAAAATGACCCCAGCAAAAATTTTAAAACGGTGTTTTTATTCGGTTTGTTAATTTATCTTGTTGACTAATGAAACGATCACTACATTTAACGACGAATATAACGCCCCAAACAGACGTAAAAAGCTCTGATCGAAACGTTATTAATCAAATCAAATCGCCCAGTACTCGCTTTAATGGACACAACGTTTATCGCATTTTACGTCTATTTGGGCCTTTTTGTCGTCATAACTTCACAAACAGATCTACTATGTATATTGTTCCAATCTCTGTATCGTTCTGCAGTTGTTTGTGGCACAGGGGGGGGGGACCGTTATATTTGTCGTCATAACTTCACAAACAGATCCGTGTATATTGTTCCAATCTCTGTATCGTTCTGCAGTTGTTTGTGGCACAAACCGTTCGACTACGAGCAACTACCCAAAACTTCTGTGGTGATTGTTTTCTTCAATGAGGGCTGGTCAACTTTTGTCCGAACAATCTATAGTGTGCTTCATAACACCCCGGACATTCTGCTCAAAGAAGTTATCTTGGTGGACGACTTTAGCTCCCACGGTAAGTAATACGTTATGATGTATTACGGTTAATTGGAGTCGCAATTACTTTTTTTAACTGTAACAATTGACAGTATGTGTTAATTTGGAACATGATTGGAAATTGGTAAATGTTTAATTCCTTATTTGTTTTGAATGGTTCAGTTGAGGAGGTTTTTTAGTTTGTTTTTTAAATCTAAGTGGGCTGAAATATTTTCTTCTGGCACAAACGGGTGCAGCATTAATTTATGTTTTATTTCCTTTTTAGATCATCTTAAGGAGCCGTTGGACGCACTGGTAGCAACTTTACCGAAGGTCCGGCTGATCAGGGCAAAGAAAAGAGAAGGATTGATCCGAGCTCGCTTGATTGGACTTGAACAGGCGAAAGGTCGGTGATTTCAATTCAGCCGATTCGCTACAGTTCCACCCACAGTACGCGTTGAACTGTGGCCGTGTCTTGGACTTTAGCGCGCTCACGTGGGGGGGGGGAATGTATTACGGTTAATTGGAGTCGCAATTACTTTTTTTAACTGTAACAGTTGACAGTATGTGTTAATTTGGAACATGATTGGAAATTGGTAAATGTGTAATTCCTTATTTGTTTTGAATGGTTCAGTTGAGGAGGTTTTTTAGTTGGTTTTTTAAATCTAAGTGGGCTGAAATATTTTCTTCTGGCACAAACGGTTACAGCATTAATTTATGTTTTATTTCCTTTTTAGATCATCTTAAGGAGCCGTTGGACGCACTGGTAGCAACTTTACCGAAGGTCCGGCTGATCAGGGCAAAGAAAAGAGAAGGATTGATCCGAGCTCGCTTGATTGGACTTGAACAGGCGAAAGGTCGGTGATTTCAATTCAGCCGATTCGCTACAGTTCCACCCACAGTACGCGTTGAACTGTGGCCGTGTCTTGGACTTTAGCGCGCTCACGTGTATGTGACGCAGAGTTGTAAGTATGACCGGGAATCCCGGTTCGGGTTCGGGCCTTTAAAATAACGGGCTTGATTCGGCCTGACTTTACACTCTGTGTCAGAATTTTTTTTCAATAAATTTAAGCAGCTAATTGCTAGACTTGCCCTCTACTGTCCACCAGCACAACGCCTTGTTCGAGACCAATTGTCTATTGTGTTTGTTGTCTTTATTCTTCCGGAGGTATGTTTGTATCGCCTGTTAATCAAACGTTTGGGCCCAAACGGCTTCTCAAAAACGATTCGGATTCGGGCTTCGATTTCAGGCCTGTTTACAACTCTATAGTGTGTCCTGTGCAAATAAACGATGCCTAAATTGCCGAACAGCCGTCGCAGATTTAAGTTAAACTATGTTTTCTCAATTACACACAGAATGCACACTAACCCCAAACGTGATTTAAAAACCCTTGCTTGGCCAACCGTTTAGCAATGAACGGGTGCCGAGCGTAAAAATAAACAAACACTTTGTTATTCTTTCGCAAACCCAAACAGACGTGAAAGCAGGTGTGGTTTTGTTCGCAGGTGAAGCGGTGGCATTCATAGACTGTCATTGTGAGTGCACTGTTGGATGGCTCGAACCGTTGCTGGTTCAAATAACTGAAGATAATTCAAGGGGGGGGGGCCGGAGGTATGTTTGTATCGCCTGTTAATCAAACGTTTGGGCCCAAACGGCTTCTCAAAAACGATTCGGGTTCGGGCTTCGATTTCAGGCCCGTTTACAACTCTATAGTGTGTGCTGTGCAAATAAACGATGGCTAAATTGCTGAACAGCCGTCGCATTGGTGAATAACTTCCACTCTAATTAAATTTGTAGTTAAACAAATATTCAAGGGAAATCATGAAATTTGGGCAGATTTAAGTTAAACTATGTTTTCTCAATTACACACAGAATGCACACTAACCCCAAACGTGATTTAAAAACCCTTGCTTGGCCAACGGTTTAGCAGTGAACTGGTTCACGCCTAAAAATAAACAATCACTTTGTTATTCTTGCGCAAACCCAAACAGACGCGAAAGCAGATGGTTTTGTTCGTAGGTGAAGCGGTGGCTTTCATTGACTGTCATTGTGAGTGCACGATTGGATGGCTCGAACCGTTGCTGGTTCAAATAACTGAAGATAATTCAACAATCGCGGTTCCCGTCACTGACGACATCGATTCACGAACTTTTCAGTAAGTATGAGGACGCTGGTTCAAATCCCAGCCTACACGACCATAGACAACACAGGTTTCCTGGTGTAAAAAGTGAAAAACGCGAAATTTGTCATTTTTTCGCGGGTTTTAAACCCATGACCTTCGGTACTATTGCCTGCTGGTTTTACGCAACTTAGATTCCGAAAGACAAACCCACCGAACATTGTTGTTTCTGACACAAATATATATGGCTTCATGTACATCAGTGGTTTTCAAACTTTTTATTGTCGGGGCCAAATGGTAGTTTTTTAGGTGTGTAGAGAGATGAAAAAAACGAAACCTTGAGAAAATCACTAAAGAGTATTACTTTGAAAGCTAAAATAGCAATATTTGGTGGTTTTCTGGGGTTTGATGGGAGCCGCAAAATAAGTAGTTGGGAGCCGCATGCGACGCTGAGAGCCGCGTTTGAAAATCACTGATATATATTGTCGTATAATTTCCACGTCTCAAAAAGTTGTCGGGTATGTTTTGGAACCAGTCGCTGAATACTGTATCCCATTCATGCACTGTCCGACATCCACCTTGTAATTTGGTTGTGGGGCATTTTAGGACAAGATGGTCTGTATCTTGATTATCTGCTCCACAATGTGTGGGCATTCCGAATTCGTTCTTTCGCCCCAGCGTTGAAGCATGTGGGCAGTGCGAGCATGTTTTGATCGCAGTCGGTGCTACCAGTGACGTCTACGTGCTTGTCGAAACCTGGCAGTGGATATAGCTTCATGTTGCTATGTCTCCCCACATATTACCAGGGTTGGCCCGATACCAGTCTGATATTATTTACACAAACGTACTGCGATATGAATATCAGTATTCTCGCATATTTTCTGTTCTGAGCTTTTCTATGTTGCATCAGCGCAACAAAACAAAATTAATCACACTATATTTTTTGCTAAATTCCCTGGGTCAAACTTGAAGAATCCAAGGCGTGTTGCTTGCAACTGTTAGATCTCGTTTTGAAAGTTTGTATTAACCAATTCCCAACCAGTATTAACGGCAAAGACGCAAGTCAGAAAAACCACAGTCATGGGAGCACAATAACAATGCACAGTAGGCGACTTGTGTGAATCGCTTTCACTTTATGTAATTCACCTAAAAAACGAATCGTGGCTTAAGTTGCTGATTCGGCGAGTTGTTCTTTGGCACGCCTCATATGTTCTCAGGTTCTAAGCACAAATGTAAAAATCAGACGAAAAAAATTTGGGAGTCAAAAATCTGTGTAAAGTGACGTTTTGGAAAATATTGTGGCAGAAGCGATAGGCACAACCACGTTTTACTCGTTTATTGCGGTATCGTGGTTTGTTGCTAAGCCGCCGCAGTATGGCACATAGCATCGGGCGCCGATACAGTATTATCGGATCAACCCCATGTATTTACTATCATTATACGCAGATATTACTATGGTTACGGCGTGCCTTCAATCGGGGGATTCACCTGGCAGCTTTTCTTCCACTGGCGATTTATGAGCGAAGAAAAACTGAAAGCTCGGAAATCTCTGGCGGAACCGATTCCCACCCCTACCATTTCCGGTGGATTGTTCGCAGTAAACCGGAAGTACTTTATCCACATCGGAACTTATGACGACAAGATGGAGGTTTGGGGAGGAGAGAATGTGGAAATATCGTTCAGGGTATGATCTCTATGTCAGGGTATGATCTCTATGCCAGGGTGTGATATCTATGCCAGGATATGATATCTATGCCATGGTATGATCTCTATACCGTTTCTGTTCAATTCACGTTTGAGATGTTTTACGTTTATAGAGCTCTTCTTGCGAATGTATTTTCATTCCGACTTTTCGACGTCCTACATACAAGTGGCCTTTATCAGGGTAAATAACACCGAATGCGCGTAGTACAGTGCATGATAAACAAACAAAAAAATCTCAATTGCCAGAAGAGCTCTATAAACTTTATATCATGCCTGGCAGCAATAGCTTATACAAACACACATTTTGTTGCAGACCTGGATGTCAATATTACTATATAACAGGGGTGGCCAAACTGCGGCTCTTTGAGCCTTTGATTGCGGCTCTTTAATGTTGCACATGCATTTCCCCATCTTGCAGTTGTTTGACCAGATGATAAAATAATGCATTATATTCCGTATTAACAATAGACTGACTGTTCATAATAGCCAATGTACATTCTGAAAACCGAAAAGAACACTATTGTGCAGAAGCGTGTTAGCATGTGCGTTGCAGTCAAATATATTGACAGATTTACACTGTAAGTCATTAAAAGCATTTTAGGGCTGACATTAAAAGCATTTTACATTTGTATTGCGACTTATACAAGCAATAATTGCAAAGTTTAAAACTGTGCGCCTTATCTGTCAAGGTTCGCTCAATCATTACAAAAACTAGTAACTTGAAACGTCATTAGGAAGCTAAACACAAAAACGGGGGGGGGGGTCATAACAAAAACTAGTAACTTGAAACGTCTTACGAAGCTAAACACAAAAACTTTCCCATCATATCAGCCTAATTTCAGGGGGGGGGGATCTTCGTCAGGGTATGATCTCTATGTCAGGGTATGATCTCTATGCCAGGGTGTGATATCTATGCCAGGATATGATATCTATGCCATGGTATGATCTCTATACCGTTTCTGTTCAATTCAGGGGGGGGGGGGGGGGGGGGGGGGGGGGGGGGGGGGGGGGGGGGGGGGGGGGGGGGGGGGGGGGGGGGGGGGGGGGGTCAATAATCATTACTTGATAGCGTAGACTTCATTGTGAGTAAATAAATTCGTTTTTGATTTTTTGTGTTGCGGCTCTTTTAACATTTAAGTTTTGTGATATGCGGCTCGAGCATGAAGCAGGTCTGGCCACCCCCGGTATATAAGCTATTGCTGCCAGGTGTAATATCAAGTTTATAGAGCTCTTCTGGCAATTGTATTTTATTCTGACGTTTCAACGTCCTATACAGGTCGCCTTCATCAGGGTAAATAACACTGAATGCGCGTAGTACAAACGAAAAATCAAAATGGCAGATACGATTGCCAGAAGAGCTCTTTAAATCTGATATCATGCCTGGCAGCAACAGCTTATATAAACAGATATTTTGTTGCAGACTTGGATGTGCGGAGGTAGGATCGTCATTATTCCATGCTCCCACATCGGACATGTGTCACGTGATCATGACACCTACCCACGTCAGATGACAGTTTGGTTGAACGTCATCAGGGTGGCCGAGGTTTGGTTGGATGATTATAAGCGTATCTTCTACAGCCGGCTCCCGATAAGAACCACATCGGTATGTTCAACTTCGTTTTCTTTTTTGCATATATTTATCAAAATTGTCGTTCAACTGATGTGATGCTAAACAAAATATACTAGTTTTTTTTTGAGACTTGTAATTTTGCTGACGGTTCGCCCACCAGAACGGTAGGGCTTCTTCATCAGATAAGTAAATGAAATCGTGCCAGCACACAAGCGATACAACAAAAGTAGCGTTCCTTAACTACTTTGTTTAGCATCACACCAGCAGTTAAATGACAAATTTGTCAAGCATGCAAAATGGTGGACGAAACGCTGTCCAGTATTTACTTGCAACAAATCATTGCAGAGACACATAACCTATCGTCGGCACAGGTGGGGGGGGGGCTTAGCATCACACCAGCAGTTAAATGACAAATTTGTCAAGCATGCAAACTGGTGGACGAAACGCTTGTGCTCTAATTGCTTGCAACAAATCATTGCAGAGACACATAACCTATCGTCGGCACAGGTTCCTATGTCACTAAGTTCGTCCACTAAACCCGAATCAAAATCCAACACGCATGTCAGCTTGGTCTGTGACATCGTGTAATTCCGTATCGTATGTGTTACGTTTTTGTTGTTGGTACCATTCTCTGACGTCATAATCGCCAGTCTTAGTTACTTCGCTGTAACGAATTACGAATAAGACGTGGCCCCACGAAGCTTGGAATCGGGCAGTTGGAGTTGGTTTTCAGCTGGGGTTGTGTCGGGGCTGTTGTATATGCACTGCTTGTCTTATATCGTTTTTACTCTTAGTATTTTATCTAGGGGCACGAACTTGACCGTATGGTTCAGCGCACTTGACCCATATAGGTTACCGAGTTATTTCGTGTTCAAGCATGCAATGTTGCCAGTGCTGGATTAACCATTAGGCAAAGTAGGCACGTGCCTACAGGCCAGTCCAAAATCCAGGCCAGTTGTAACAACGATCTTTGTGACAATGATTTGGCAATACTGATAATTCTAATTTTTTAGTTGGCAACCCTGATTTTCGGGCCACTTATAAAATGTAACTACAGGCCAGCAGACCCTTAATCCGGACTGAATGTTGCTATGCAGTGTAGTGCACCGTCTTAGTGTAAACAACCACTAATTTAAGGAACTTGGCCGAATAGCCTCGCGCGCCTGACCATCATACAGACATAAAAAAAACTGATCGGGATTCGTCCCCGGGAGCGTCCTGGGTTCGAACCCCGTTGAAAAATATACATGTGTTTTAATACAAGTTTGAATTGGGCACTGACAGCCCGTTATTGCAGTAGAACCAGGAAATGCGTTTAATATGTTTCAGGTAATCGACGTGAGGGAACGCAAGAAGCTTCGTGAAAGATTGAAGTGCCACAACTTCAAGTGGTATTTGGAAAACGTTTACCCGGAACAAAAAGTACCAGAGGATCGACCTGGTTTCTTCGGAAGCGTGAGTTCAAATATTTTAGTTTGTAATATCCCACATGCAACGTTCTATACATAATGTGGGAAGTTGGTAAATGACCGAGACAGTTTGGACGACCTGCAAAAACTATTGCACGAAAGCAAATAATTGAATCCACTTTAGTTTGCTGTGTAATAAATATAAGCTCATTGCTTTAAGTTCAACAGAATATCGCATTCGAATCACTACAAGTTCAATAACAATGTTTCTGCCGTAAAAAAATTCCAAATGCTCAGTATTGCACTTAGCCTAATGAGAAATTGCCCTTAACCATTGCTGACAACTTCCTGCAGATCCGCAACGTTGGAAGAGCGTCTGTGTGTCTGGATCTCATGAATAAAGACGGGAAACGAATTGTTTCGGTATACATGTGCCACGGTTTGTCCAATCAGGTGGGTCCTCATTGTCACGTGATCTGCTTAAAAACAACATTAATTGATTGTCATGTGTTTTAGTTTATCGAGTACACAAGCCGACAGGAATTGAGATTCAACCACGATAAGGAATCTTGTGTAACTCTCGATCAGCACCAAGTGACAGCTGCTGACTGTGAGATTGACCGCGGGGCGGCAGCAGAGTCACAAACTTGGAAGTACACTGAGGTAGGGCTGCAGGTCGACAATGTGTTAAGCTTACAACGATTGGTGATTGTTGTGCAAGAAAATTATGTTGTAACCAGTGGTGGGATTCAGCCGGTTCGCACCGGTTCTGTTGAACCGTCTCACGAAATTTTATGAGATCAGCAAACCGGTTAGCATTACCGGGTACTGTCAATTGACTTTTTGTAGCAGAACCGGCTGAAAAATATGACTTTTGTGATAGAACCGGATTTTGTAACAGAACCAGCTGAAAAATAAGACTTTTGTGATAGAACAGGCTGATAAAAAATTTGAATCCCGCCGCTGGATGTAACGGTTGTGTTGATGTGAGTTTAACTGAATTTCGTAACCGCATATTTGTTTATTTCACAGGAAGGCCAAATAATAAGCGCTGAAAGTGGACAATGTATGACGGTCACGCAAGATGAACTTTTGATGAAAGATTGCGAAGTTAAGAACAACGAGCTGCAACGATGGACTTGGTGGGAGAAAATGAAGGGAGGAAATATTAACGTGATTTCTTGATGAGAAAATCTGCTCGATATTTGACGTGGATTCAGTAGTTATGTAATCCCGCATAGAGAAGAGATCGTGTGAGGAAAATTTCTATGCGCGAATATCCAACCCTGATACTCTAGAACATGGATCGGCAACCTTTCAGTCGACACGTTCCAATTTACTTGTAATTTCCATGTGTTAATGACCTCGCGCGCCAACGTTTTTCTAAATAATAGTGGTTCGTGCCAGCAGCAGCGTAAAATAACAAGCAGTGTAACAGGTTAAATTGTTACTTCAATATAAACACGCGAATCGGTTGGCGTGCCATCAAAAATCACCTGGCGGCAAAAAGCACGGCACGCGCGCCAGGGGTTGCCGAGCCCTGCTCTAGAAAGTTTAGGTTTTTGAAACATTTACTGTTGCTGTGATATTTATTCTGTTTGTCAGATATATTTTTTTTTATTCCATCGTGCTTTTACGTGTTAGACTTCTTTTTCAATAAAATGCAACAATTTTGTCATGTTGTCCTTGATTTCACCGAAAGCCGTAACACAGGTTTTACTTTTTTGATTTTATGATAAAAAAAAATTTGTTACCTCAAACCGCATTCAAAAAATTTCGTAGACCAAAAAATTCTTCTGGGGGGGGGGAGAGTTTAACTGAAAGGCGTAACACAGGTTTTACTTTTTTGATTTTATAATAAAAAAAATTTTCTTACCTCAAACCGCATTCAAAAAATTTCGTAGACCAAAAAATTCTTCTAAAGTTGTTGTTTTCCGCAACTACGATTCCACCAACTTTGTCGGTTCCAGTAATCACTCACATGTTTTCCATTTTTATAAAGCTTTTAGCATGTATTTAAGCGCAAATGACATTTGTGGACTGGACACCGCCATTGGTTTTTATGCGGTAACAACTTGGAACATCCCAATTCCTAAAATAAACCGACAGCAGTTCTTGATGGTCGTTTAGAATTGTTTGGACCTGTTGAGTCAATAATAACAGCTTAAATCAGAACCATGTTTGGCAACATTTTCATTTTAACAACAACGAATTGAAGAAAGAACATATACCTTCCAAATCAATTGCCAGATTAATAGCCCACCCACTGCGTTATTATCAACAAATTAAGATTCAATGTGTTTTTGGGGTCCCTGAAGTTGACGCAATTTCCAGTCACAATCATTGCGTGTTCTCCGGCATCCATCGTAAAAACAGTATATGCATAAATTCACAAATATGTCAAGTTTCGGTGAACTGGTATAGTACGTACAGATTGCATGTTGTAGCCTACGTCTGAATTGTATCTGCACAATGCACTTGCGGGTGATTAGTTGCAACAACGAGCGAAGTGGTTTCTTCCACTTCAAGCCTTCCCCAGGCAGGACACGCTCTGACGTCATGTCGCAACGCACAGAATCCGCAAACTCGAGGCGCTGGTAATTGATTGCCACGTGGTTGAACAGCATCCTGGAGTTGCAGCTCAAAGCTGGTTTCACTCATAATGCAAATTAGCAGGATGTTAAATCTTAAACCTTCTCCCGGGAACAAAATATGCCAAAGTTGACCAAATTTAATGACAACATTAATTTGATCCCTGATTAATAGGCCACTGCGTCAACACATTAAAAAAATGTTTACAAGAAAAAATATTCTAATACCTGGTAACATTTCCACAGTTGTCTCCTTTAGAATTAAACAAAACGATTCGACCTTGCTCTCCAAACAAACTGTCATGGCTATGATGTGTTAACGTTTTCTTTTTCTTGAAAAAAAAATCATTTTCGTTTAGTCTTCTCATCAATTCCAAAAGCTGCCAAGTAAATCATAAATCCGTCTACAAAGACTTTGAAGGAAATGCCATTTTCTTTGTATGTTTTGCATGCAAAACAAACCAAGCATTTTTGACACAAAATCGATTCTGACACACATATTACACTTCCAGCTATTCCTGGTACGACCGCCAGAATCAAAACGTCACCTGTAGTTAACAGCACAGGAGCGGGGGGGGGGGTACTTTGAAGGATATGCCATTTTTTGTATGTTTTGCATGCAAAACAAACCAAGCATTTTTGCCACAAAATCGATTCTGACACACATATTACACTTCCAGCTATTCCTGGCACGACCGCCAGAATCAAAACGTCACCTGTAGTTAACAGCACAGGAGCGACATCTAACGATCATTACCATCATAGAAATATTTCGATGGAAACTGTTAATCTTAATAAAAATAAATTGTATATTTTTTGCTGTAGGCTACATTGAATTAATTTGGAACTGTTTTGTGATTGCCCAAAATATATTTGATCATTCGACACTGATCGGCCATTTGTTTGTCTTTAATTGATAAAGATTCAATCAACAATAATTTGTAATTAACAGTAAAAAAGGCATGTCCATATTGGTTTAGTAAAATGCAACACAAAACTGTCCCTAGCCCAGTAAAATAACTTTACATTTTCCGGTTGCGTCACGATTGAGTGATTACAGATGATGCATTTGTATCAAGTACACGTGTGCGCAACGTAACGACTTCCTATTGGTTGATTCGACACACAGTCATCAATTGATTTGCTTGAGTGAATTACAATTGCCGGCGGCCCTGATTCGTTTTGCAAAAATTGAAACGTTCAACGTATTCTTGATACGTTTCAGTGAGCTAAGTATCTTAATGGTGATCGACGTGTAATGTTAAAATTGTGTCCTTTTAAATTCAATGCAAACTCCTAAATATAAATTAGTTTCAGTTGCTTGCAAAGTTTCCCCAAAATAGAAAGTATGTTTGGTACATAAATATTTCGTAATTATGGTGCTTTGGTATTGAATGAGTAAAACACTAACTGCTCTGGTATAAATTCTTACCAAAACCTATTAGGAAGAAGAGAAAAAATGCTGAATTTGTAAATTGTTTCAACGTGTAATGTAACTTTTTCAATCATAACTTTTACATAGAAGTATCTGTAGGAGATTTAAATACTGTGGGGGGGGGGTAAAGTATGTTTGGTACATAATTATTTCGTAATTATGGTGCTTTGGTATTGAATGAGTAAAACCCTAACTGCTTTGGTATAAATTCTTACCAAAACTTATTAGAAAGAAGAGAAAAAATGCTGAATTTGTAAATTGTTTCAACTTGTAATGTAACTTTTTCAATCTTAACTTTTACATAGAAGTATCTGTAGGAGAATTTTTGATTACTGTGGGGGTGGGGAATATATAGTACATTTTCCACATGATGAAGTTGTTAAAGTCAAGTTGGTTGTTATTCCTTCTTGGACTTGTGTTAACTGTTCAATATTCTGCAGCAGATGATGAAGGTAAGATCTATTTAAATATATTTCATGTAAAAATATTGATATTGTTGACAATTGTATATATATCAATTTTTGACGAAGTGTAAAAAAACAACTATTCTGCACATTGTAAAACTTGGTAATTTGCTGATAAAGTTAATATATATATATATATATATATATGGGGGGGGGGGGTTTATTATGGAATTCAAATCTATTTTGTAATACAACATTCATATTGTCAACAATTGTAAAATCAATTTTGACTAAGTGTAAAACATGTATTCTGCAGATTGTAGAATTTAATGATTTAATGATTAATTTAATATCTATTATATCTTTTTTGTGGTCTACTTTTGTGTTTATTTTCGGTTGTTGGTGACAGTTATGATTGATAGCAGTAGTTATTGCGCAGACAATCTAAGGTAGTTGTGAGAAAATAAATCAAAAATAAATCAAAATTAAAGTATATTAAATCTATTTCTGGTCAACTTTTGTGTTTGTTTTGTAAAGTACTTACAGTCATGATTTATGGTAATGATTGACCTTTAGCAGTATTTAACATGCAAAATTGAATGTAGTTGTGAGAAAACAAATCAAATTAATACACCAAGTTTTATTTAGATGACACAGAAACAGAAGGAGAAATTGAGGAGACAACCGGCTCATCTGAACCTGAAATGGAAAATGGTGTCTATGTTTTAACTGACGATAATTTTGATGATTTTGTCGAAGGAAAAGAAGTTGTTTTGTTGGAGTTTTACGCCCCCTGGTGTGGCCACTGCAAAGCTTTTGTCCCAACATATGAAAAGATTGCCAAGGTAGGTTTCTGACACATACATATATATAGCATAAGACACATACAGATATATAGCATACAATTAATAAGCTATTGCTGCCAGGCATAATGTATATGAGCAGGCTTTTTTTAAGGTTTGGTTTGGGTGACCGCTAAGTAGTTTTAAGGGGGGGGGGTGTGGTCAACTTTTGTGTTTGTTTTGTAAAGTACTTACAGTCATAGTTTATGGTAATGATTGACCTTTAGCAGTAATTAACGTGCAAAATCGAATGTAGTGAGAAAATAAATCAAATTAATACACCAAGTTTTATTTAGATGACACAGAAGCAGAAGGAGAAATTGAGGAGACAACCGGCTCATCGGAACCTGAAATGGAAAATGGTGTCTATGTTTTAACTGACGATAATTTTGATGATTTCGTTGAAGGAAAAGAAGTTGTCTTGTTGGAGTTTTACGCCCCCTGGTGTGGACATTGCAAAGCTTTTGTCCCAACATATGAAAAGATTGCAAAGGTAGGTTTCTGGCACATACAGATATATAGCATATGACATATACAGATATATAGCATACAATAAATAAGCTATTGCTGCCAGGTGTAATGTATAACATGTATTGCTCTTCCAGTAGTTTTTATTATAAATAATCAACGTTCCGGATGAAGATGAAGAAAAATACTCGTTTGTGTACATATCATCTGTTTACAACATTACCTTATCCTTATTATTAAGAAAAAACATTATAATTATTCACATAACAACAGTCTTGCCATCAAAGCTTAGCACGAAACCTGGTATGAATATGACTTTGCAAATTTTCAACAGGAACTGGAAGGCAAAGTTCCTGTTGCCAAAATCGACGCCACAGCAAGCAAAAGTTTGGGAACCAGATTTGAAATTCAAGGCTACCCGACTATTAAGATACTTCGCAATGGAGAACCGATGACCTATGAAGGGGGTCGAACAGAAACAGGTGCGTATCTCACTGAGTGAAATAAATAAATTATATACAACCAGTGGTGTTCCATAGAACCGCCTCACAAAATTTTATGAGATCAGCGAACCGGTTAGCATTACTGGTTACTGTCAATGGACTTTTTGAAACAGAATCGGCTGAAAAATATGACTTTTGTGTTAGAACCGGATGACAAAAAATTTGAATCCCACCACTTTATAGAACTATTATAAGATAAAAGAACATTCTTCTTAACCAGCACAAATAAGGATTCTGGCCAATAAACAACATTTTGTTTGTTTCACAGAAATCATCAGTAAAGTGATGGAGCTAGCCGACCCAGATTGGAAACCTCCACCGGAGGCAGTATTGACACTAACTGCTGATAACTTTGACGAGGCTGTTGATGTGGGGGGGGGGGGAATAACTATGCAGAACTATTAAAAAATAACAAAAAACATTTTTTGAACTAGCACAAATAAGGATTCTGGCCAATAAACAACATTTTTTCCTTCGCAGAAATCATCAGTAAAGTAATGGAGCTAGCCGACCCAGATTGGAAACCACCACCGGAGGCAGTGTTGACTCTTACTGCTGACAACTTTGACCAGGCTGTTGATGTGGATATAATTTTGGTTGAGTTTTACGCTCCATGGTGTGGACACTGTAAGAAACTTGCCCCCGAATATGAAGCAGCAGCACAAGAACTGAAGAGGCACGACCCACCCATTCCACTGGCAAAGGTTCGACATTGAAATTTATATTCATGTTTGTTATGCTGCACAAAAACTTAAAATTCCTGATGTTTCTTGTTTGAATTATTTAAATTATATACCTAACCTTTTATACATTTACAAAGCAATGTACATTTTGACTTGTTGTTCACAGTGAATGCACACATTTTCATAAATACAAGCAACAATAAATAAGCTATTCCAGGCATAATGTGTAAACTAGTATTGCTCTTCCAGCAGTTTTTATCGTTAATAATCGGTGTCCAATAAATTGAGCCACAATGTTTACACTCATGGTGTTTTAGGTGGATGCAACTGCAGAGTCGAGCCTCGGACAAAAATATGATGTTTCTGGTTATCCAACCATGAAGTTGTTCCGCCACGGAAGAGTTTACGAGTACGAAGGAGGAAGAGACAAGCGAGGTTGGAAAATATGATACTCTTATTTTAACCGTGTGTTGCTTATGCATAATAAAATAGGCGATAAATATCTAGAGACTGATTTGAAATCCTTTCAACATATGGTTATGACTAAATTTCTGGGGGGGGGGACGAAGGAGGACGGGACAAGCGAGGTTGGGAAATATGATACTCTTATTTTAACCGAGTGCTGCTTATGCATAATAAAATAGGCGATAAATACTGAGAGACTGATTTGAAATCCTTTCAACATATGGTTATGACTAAATTTCTGCTATAATCAGATATTGTTACGGAGATTTAACAGCTTAGCAGCATTATTGGTTGTTTATTAGTTGTTTAGTTTTCACCATTATTTAGTAATTGTTGGTTGGAAGATATGTTACTTATTATTTAACCGAGTTCTACTAAGCATAGAAAAAATAAGTGATACATTGAGCTGAGTTTATTTTTTGAGTAACTGAGAAGCAGAAGTATATTGAGTCTTTTCAATGTGTTTTTCTCAATAAATTTCAACCATAATCAAATACGTTGCAGAGATTTAGCAGCATTGCAGGTTGTTAGTTATTAAACTGTTTTCCTTCATTTAGGTATTGTGAGCTACATGTTGGAACAAAGCAAACCTCCTTCCACTGCTGTAACTTCTGTGAAAAACGCCAAAAACATTTTGCACCACGCGTCTGATGTCACAATTATCGGTTGCTTCAGTGGTGATGACGACAAAACATTACAACTTTACCAAGATGCAGGTAAAAAGCAAATTACTTTTTCCAACATTTTCAAACTATTCTCCAAACAAAAAAATTATACAAACCTGATAATCATGTATAGTAGTTGTTTCATTTAAGTATAAAATACCTTTGTTTGTTTCTATGTGATTGAAACTGAAAGCAAATCAATCTATTTTCAAGCATCTTTACATATTTAGCACTTTATTTCTCACCAAGTTGCCAAGGGTGTCTTTGATTATGTTTCTATGTTTTAACGATGTTTTGTTTATATTTGACAGGCAACAGTTTGCGATCCGAATACGAATTCCACCACACGTACAGCGAAGATGTTATGGCTCTCATCGGAGCTTCTGTCGGAGAAATTGTTTTGTTCCATCCAGAAAGATTTCACTCAAAGTTTGAGGAAAAAAGTTACAAACTGAAAATTACTGTAAGTTCTATTCATCAAAATTTTCAAACAAAGTTTTTTGTTATTTGCAAATTCTTTGACAGTACTGAAGTACCGTATTTTACGGACCATAAGGCGCAACTTAAATCATTTTGGGGGGGGGGCAACAAAGTTTTTTGTTATTTGCAAATTCTTTGACAGTACTGAAGTAAGTTGCATAATGTGCATACAGTGCACTGTAAGGTCTCATCAGTGCAGCTGGTGACAAGAGATCGGCCGTATTGGCTAATGTAGCCATCCAACAGCACTCCAGTTTGAGGGACTAACAGGCTTAAAAGCCATGTCAATAATAGTACTGGTCTAAAAAGGAAAAGGAAATATATACCTTGCACAAACTACATATAATGTTTATCATCAGTGAAGCTAGTGACACAAGGCATATGGCATTTGGGCTAGTTTAACAATCTAACAGCACTCCAGTTTGTTGGGAGTAACAGGCTAAAAAGCCATGCCAATAATAGTACCGGTCTAAAAAGGAAATAAATGCCTTGCACCTTTACACATGTGTTATGTTTTCTGTAGGATGACGTGGAGAAATCTGATTTGGAGAAATTTTACAACGACCACTCTGTTCCATTGGTTGGACAACGAACCCGCGACAACATGAAGAAAAGATACTCAAAACAACCCCTAGGGGGGGGGGGGGGGGGGGGGGGGGGGGGGGGGGGGGGGGGGGGGGGGGGGGGGGGGGGGGGGGGGGGGTTACAGGTGAATATAACTGATGTAGATTGTGGCAAAAACTACAAACATGTTTAAGCTAATACCAAAATCGTGCTGTAGCAGGGTTTTTAATTAAGTTAAGTTTGTCTCGCTTGGTAAAACAAATCGTAGCAGCTAAATTGCACTAAAACAATCCGCCGGAAATAGCTGCGCAACATTGAGACGTTATAAAGCGCGACAAAGGTAAGGGCACAATTGGTAGATAGATGATAAACGCGCTGCAGCTACACCGTATATTATAAGCGTTATGTAACAGGGACTCGCATCATAAGGTGTGGTGGGCATGTTAGGGCATCGAGGACTACATAAAACATATGGTGTAGCTGCAGGGTTCAGCCGTTATCCACCACTTTTGTGCGCTCCATAACGTTTCAACGTTGCGCAGCTACTTCTGGCTTGGTGATTGTTTTAGTGTAAGGGTCGCTATGTTTTCTTTCACCAAGCGAAATAAACTCAACTCATATGGGTAGAAAAAAGTCGCCCAATGTTTATAAGACCACAATATAATGAGAGAGCTGAGTACTTGTTTCGTCAGCACATATGTCCGGTAGGTGGCAGTAATCGTTGTATTTTGTTCCAGAAAAGCGACACAGGTTTGGAGAAAGAAGATCCTTGAAGTTGCGAACGAAATGAGACACGTGACTTTCGCCATTTCCAACGAGGACGATTTTGAAGGTAATGGCCCAAAAATATTTTTCTCACATATTATTGAGCCTAAATCAAACTGTTTTGTAATCTAGGTTAAATCAACCGCGATAAATTAAGAAGGGCCATTTGAAAAAAAACTAAATTGATCGTTTGGGCAAAAGTTTAAACAATAAAGTACTTTGTCAGTTCAATTGAAACACAATAAACAGGTCTGTTCATAAGTTTAATGGTGAAAATAACGGCCCAAATAGACGTAAAAAGAGCGGACATGCTTTATTATTCTAACGTTTCGGCAAATGCTCATGTCATCATCAGTGATATGAAGAGCCACATCAGTTACACCCGATTTGATTACTTAAATCACATATAAGATTGATAAAATAGCGAAACAAGCGATTAATTTGTTTCTTCCGAAGCTGATTTGAAGGCGGTTGGTTTGGAAGATTCTGGCGAAGAGATAAATGTGATCGGGTACGACGACAAGGGAAGGAAATACCCGATGGAACCAACCGGAGATTTTGATGGAGACGTTTTGCGGGAGTTCGTAGAAGAATTCCTCGCAGGTTGGTTTCGGATTTTTTTCATCAGCGCATTGCTATGGCCGCATTTATAGTTTAGACTTCTGACAACTTTTACGTTTTGAAAGAAACCTGGTGTTTCATTTATTACAAGTGTGTTGTACAAACTTTTGACAGTTGCGTTTTATTCAGTAAACCTCGTTTAAACCGGATTCGGTTAATGGGGGGGGGGAACGTTTTGAAAGAAACCTGTTTTATCATTTATTACAAGTGTGCTGTACAAACTTTTGGCAGTTGCGTTTTATTCAGTAAACCTCGTTTAAACCGGATTCGGTTAATCCGGATCTTGCCTAATCCGGACAATTTTTTTGGTCCAAACTGGTCCGGATTACCGGATGTTTACTGCACGTATCAACCTATCCTTCTAGTCTGTAAACTGTGTTTCTAATGTCGTACGTAAATTGGTCATTTTGCGATGTATGTCGATGTATCAAACTATGTTGTGGTTTACAGGCAACATCAAGCCCAAGTACAAGTCTGCTCCGAAACCGAAGAAAAACAGCGGTCCAGTGAAAGTAGTTGTGGGAAACACATTCGATGAAATCGTTCTCAACAAGGACAAGGATGTTATGATCGAGTTCTACGCCCCCTGGTGTGGACATTGCAAGAAACTTGAACCTATTTACAAAAAACTCGGGAAAAAACTCAAGGTAATTGTTCTTAACATTATGAATTGTGACGTCATAAGAGTTATTATTGATTAGGGAATGTTTCCTTTGTCAGGACAATAACAAGGTGACAATAGCAAAGATGGACGCCACAGCCAATGATATTCCGCACAGCGCGTACAAAGCTGAAGGTTTTCCCACAATTTATTGGTCACCAGCGGGCGATAAAGATCATCCAGTGAAGTATGAGGGCGGCAGAGAGCTGAAAGACCTCGAGAATTACATCGCAGAGAAGATGAGCGAAAAACCCGCCAAGGAGGAGCTGTAGGGAGACCCCTAGTGTCGAGATTAACCCTTGTTTGTCATGGTGACGTAACTATGCCAATTATGACGTTATCATTCTTTAAACCTCCTAAGTTTGGTTGTTTACGATTGTGTTCAGGTTTCGTTAATTCTCTCGTTTTGGAACAAATGGCAATACCTTTTTTTCCGTCTTTAAATCGAGAGAATTTCAATTTGGGTCAAAATTTCACATTTAATTGTTACACATATTTTTTTACGCGGTTAAAGTGAAAATTTCACGGTATGAAGCAAAAAGTTTTTTGAAGTCGTCACATTTGAAGCTCGTTTAGGGGGGGGGGGGGGGGGGGGGGGGGGGGGGGGGGGGGGGGGGGGGGGGGGGGGGGGGGGGGGGGGGGGGGGGGATTTCTGGCAACACCTATTTTTTACAGTTACTTACCAACAAGTTGTAAAAAACATTGGTGATAAACTGGAGAAGATTGCTGGGGGGGGGGGTTTTATGGCAACACCTATTTTTACAAAAACTGACCAACAAGTTGTAAAAAACATTGGTGATAAACTGGAGAAGATTGCTGTATATTAATACTAAAAGAAGGTCAATGCTTGTTGCATATGCTTACATCAATTTCATTAAATCAATGATCCATGATATTATTTTTACTGGGCCAGTGGTCCATGGCCTGAAACGAGGGGGGGGGGGAGAGAACCACAGTTGTAGAACGTTTGAAAATTTGAGATTTGTTAAACAAGGAAAACATCTTCAAGTAATAACACGAGCAAAGGAGTTGTAAAGTGCAAGATAGGCGGATATTTCAATCATAGACTGCATGGTTCATTGAGATAAACATTCACCAAAACTGGATGCGATCACGGTATTTCCAAGCCCGTGTGTGACGTAACAACGTTCTAGAATGCGTGTTGTGATGTCACTTCCTTGACGTCATCATCAGCTCAAGGACGACCTCTTGGTCGGCGTTGTTGGATGAAGGCTGAGCTTTGGACGTTCCGGTTGACTTGCTGTTTCCGCTTCGCCGCGTAGATGAAGGGCCAGTCCCGCAGTTGATACACTCTGCACGTCTTACGGTTGTCAGCAGAAAAATTCCTAAACCCTGGGAAAGTGAAATTATTTCGTTGAAAGTGGCCACTAGGCGCAGTAGAGCGACATAAGCAAAAAAAGTAGGGACAAACGAAAGCTCTATGGCACTTGGCCGAATGGTCCGAATGGTTTTTGGGAAAAATTGTTTGATTGTCCAGCAGTTACAGAAGGGTGAGACTGCGAGTGTTCCTGGGTTCAAACCCTGGGAAAAAAACTACGTAACCTCAACTGTTCATTAGAAATAATAAAAAATAATTGGCTATCATACTACAAAGTCGTGGGTTCGAATCCTGGGCTGGGGAACTAAACACATTTGTCGTAACCCGGATAAGCTTGTTTGTGGATCCGAATCGCACTAGACTGTTTTAATTCACGCACAAAACTCTTACAAGTGACACGGGTAAGCTTTAAACTTGTAAAAAACGCGAAATTGGCGAAGTTTGTGACTTTTTAGCTGAGTGAAGCTGTTGAAGTCTACGCCTTTTTCGTACGAAATTCTTACAAGAAGCCTGTTCACATGCACAAATTTACCCGGGTAAATTACGAAAATTTACTCCGTTTTGTCGGAAAAGAGAAAAAGGCAAATGGAGTAAATTACAGGGTAAATTATGACAAATTTACCGTGTAAATTTGGTGGGTAAATTTCAAAAACACACCGGGTAAATTTTACCGGATGCTCTTCTCGCAACGTCTGTGGCTTCACAGGCGTAATGTGTTTTAAAAATTTGTTGGTTGAAACTTTAACAACATGCAAACAGCAACGATCATTAAAAACTTGTTGACTGCTGATAAACGCAATTGATTTTGCATTATATGACGTAATAGAAGAACGCTGTCCAGGAAGCCGTCACACCTAACCGACGCTAATTTGAATCCCCGAGAATATGTTTTATTACTTCATGGTAAATTTTTCTCCATGTGAGCAGAGGACATTTTGGTGTAAAAATTTACCCTGAATGTGACGTCACAAACCGGAGTAAATTTGAGGGTAAATTTTGAAATTTACTTGCTCATGTGAACAGGCTTAAGGTCGACTTAATTTGACAAGGGGGGGGGGTAGAAGAACGCTGTCCAGGAAGCCGTCACACCTAACCGACGCTAATTTGAATCCCCGAGAATATGTTTTATTACTTCATGGTAAATTTTTCTCCATGTGAACAGAGGGCATTTTGGTGTAAATGAGTGTGACGTCAGAAACCTGAATGTGACGTCAGAAACCGGAGTAAATTTGAGGGACAATTTTGGAATTTACTTGCTCATGTGAACAGGCTTAAGGTCGACTTAATTTGACAAAAAACCTGCAGGTTAAACTTTTTAAGACGACGCAACATTTTTGCTTTTTGCAAGTTTGTAGCGGATCCATCAATTTAACAAGTACCCAGTGGTTTACCTGTAGTGAGCAGAATATTGCGAACAACCAGCTTGTAATCGTGAGATAAACCTGATCATCCGATATAAGCATGAGGTAAGCGAATATCCACGTAATACCCAGGACGACAACCATTGTTGAGGCGACAAGAAGGGATTGTCTGGTTGTGCGCCGGAGCGCCATCGACTGGACCTGTAAAATTGAAATCAATTGTTGTGAGAATTTTACAAGATTTCAAAATCGCCGCTCAATCTACAAATCTAAGGAAAAATGTCTTTCAATTAACACACAGTGCGCCAGGCCCATTATAGGCGTGATACCGAATCAGTCGGTCACCAAGCGGTCAGAACCATATGGCAAGGCACAGGTTAGAAACTCGGTGGGATTCGAACCCATGACATGAGTCTTTACCAACTGAGCTACATAGGCTCAGTGGAGAATCCGCCGAAAGTCGAATCACAAGCACCGTTTCCTGCGCCTCGTATCCTGCACATGTCAGCTCATAGTAGGGAATCGCTAGATTGACCAGCATCAGTTAAGATGAACATAAATTTATAACTGGGATCAGCCCTATAGCGTCTATACAGACCAGCGATCCACGGTCCACAAGTTTTAGAGGCAAAATGGGACTTTTAAGGTGCAACAACAAAAGTCAAACATTGCGAAGAATTTTACGTCACCAAATACCTCTTTGTTGTGTTTGTCAAGTGTGACTGTGACGACAACAAACACGACACAATTGTAAAGAAGGAACACAGCGATGGGTGCGAGGAATCCCAGATACAAGCTGTAACCTCTGATCCAACACAAGTTGTCGGCTAAATACGATGAACGACGGAAAAGACTGGCTAGAAACATCAAAATATTTGGTGTTTAACATCTGAGGCTGTGATCAAAACTAGAATAGTGGTTTTCCTATATATTGCCAGTTTATATATACTACATCATATTTAACGATGTATCACATATACCATTTACTATATTTATAATGGATATATATTTGGCACCTACATTTCATTGGGTCCCTATCTTTTTCCTGGCACTTTATAACATAATTGTTTATGCAAGCATAATCTAATGGGTCCCCACACATGTGCATATGCGATTTGGTAACAGTAAAAATAGGGCACAATCATTGTTAAACTGGAATAGTTTGTGTAGGAGACTTTTATAAATCAACGACAACTAATTTCATCAAATGTTTTATAGGGGCAACATTTTTTCCAATGACTGGAGTCAATGCAAAGCTCCAGACAACAGAGGTTAGATTTTTTTCAAGGTTTCATTTCCGTCAGCGATCATTGTCTCGCGGCGTGCAAATGTTGTTAGATAAAGTATGGCGCCGATCGCGGCAGGAGGGGGGGGGGTAACAGAGGTTAGCGTCGATT